>CALNHX010009266.1:0-51654 GCA_940337035.1 Agriotes lineatus | reverse complement strand
GGTCGTGGGTCTACAACTTAGACAAAAGTTGGTTTGTTGTCGGTAGACAAACTCGAAATAATCTGTAATAGTTTCTGTCTTAGAGACTTAGTGGGTGAAATTGTGACTAGTGGGTCACCTACTAATAACTGTGTGGTGTTGCCAGTGTCTCGGAGGACTGCGAGCGGCTACAGACACTCCCGGAACTTCTTGCAGGTGTGACAGGTGATGTAAGGTTGTAATTGCTCTTCGGTGGGGATACGGGTGCGCTGAAATTGTGGTTTCAGCTTGCGCTTTCCAACGTGATCCAATACACTTTCCTTTTATGGTTCGAAGTCAGTATAGGTAGGGGAGTCGATAGGAACTAACGGTTGGGAGTGCTGGCTTTTCTCTGCCTTAAAGAACCAAACCCAAGATCGGCCAGCGGAACTATCGGATCAGCTCTGATACCAGAGCTATTCAGGAAGGAATAAGAGGAGAACGAGGTATAACTCGAAATATGTTTTCTCTTGGCGAATTTCCTTGCTTTTATACGATCCGAGGAGCCTTCCTTCTGCTTTATCTTGTCGTAGTGGTTTTCGTGGGAGATGCGCCAAGGTGTCGTTTTCGCTGCTTTCCGGAAAACGGTGCATAGTGATCAACATCTCGCTTAATACTTGGTTATCGATGCTTTTCCAAGTTTTATAATTTCAAAAATTCAGGAGCGGTGGAATTATTTGCAGCGTTTAATGTTGATTAGCGAATAATCCTTTCAGGGCAAACGTTACACCCTTTGTATTAAGTAACTTATTTTTGTTTGCAAAAAAATTATATGTTAATATTAGTGATAAATCAATTAGAACTAAAAGGTTAATAAAGCAAATAACTATGATATTGCATTGCGGTGCACATGCAACCCACATGGCAATTCGTGACAATTGTTTTACATGGCGTATGAAAGGTTAATATTGATTGGATCACAGATAGTGTAAATAAATATGTGCTGTATGACTTATTTCATTGTTACAGCTTAAAATTTTACGTTAATGAGCAACCAAGGCGAATAACAAAAACTAGTAAATTCTCTATTGAGTATGTAGTATCTAGTACAGATATAAATCTTAATATAAAACTTATCGACCTACAAACGTCGGGTCATAGGGCAATTATGTTATCAATTTCGTTAAACGGTAATATATGTAAATTATATAAGGGTTACAAAAGTTGTAAGCTAATAAGTAACCTAAACGATGAAAATGTGGCCAAACTTAGGCACCTGCTAGGGATAACTCATTGGGGATCGTTTTATAGTAATAGCAATGTTGATGAAGCTTTAAGCAAAGTTATTGAATTGTTTAGTACTGGTTCTATAAAACGAATAATATATTTTGTTTGCAAAAAAGGCATGGATCCACAATGAAATTATCTCAGAAAGCGCTAGGTTAAAAAATTTTTGTAATACCTACTTGTTAAATATTTCTTTAAGAACTGTTTACTACTGCGTAAGCAACCTCTTTACGGCCCGGCCGTAAAAAGTGTCCGTAAAGACCACGGCCTGCTAAATTGTGTGCCAAACGTCAAAGTGACGTTTGTCACACAAATCCAGCAAGAAGCAAGCCTTCAACTCTACATAGAAGAAGGCGCAAAAGACTGCTATAACTCCTGAACATACGCTAAAATAACTTGCTCATTCAGAATCTTAACGTCTTTAGGAATATCTTCATCATTTTCTATAGATGTCATAAGTTACGAGCTGGTTACAACTTAAAACTGCTTACAACCATACACGAAATTGGAAATAACTGACATTTATAAACAACAGTTGCAACGTTCTACGCACTCTCAATCATTCTAAAATGTCATTACACAAACCTAGCGTTTTGATGAAAATAAATTATAAAAATATAGATATGACCGAATTGTATGTAGGTATTACAAAAACTATTGTACAATACACGTCCGTTAGGGCCTTTACTGCCTCGCCAGTATTATTCGACTCGCTCTTCGAGCTCGTCTCACAAATTCTCTGGCTCGGCAGTAAAGGCTATCCTAACGGACTTCTACTGTAAAATACTATTACATGTAATGCGTAAAATAATGAAATACGATGATATCGATGCATGTTATCGCCAGTGTCGGAGTAATTATAGGAAATTACTTAAAAGAGCCAAAGTAAATTACAATAATAATTTGATTTCCACATCAAGTTTTTACAGTATCAAACTGATTTAACGACACTCACAAATGAGCGAGTGCCGAATACTAAGTCTGTTCGGGAAACCTCCACACTTACCCTGAAAATCGCTACAGAACAGGCTAAAGGCCATGGCTCGAATACGCTCAGAGATATGGTGTGGTCCTAAAAACGAGACACCACAGGGCAAGCGGGTCGGTATGTATAGAATGTTACAAAATAAATGGGCTGCACAAGGTCTAATAGGAAAAAACCAACGCTTAACCGAATCTTGAAGGTCAAACGGGGCAGAAATACTCAAATACTAACTATGGAGACAGCAGCGCAGCGACAAGCGCGCCAACCTACGTGCAACGCTTACTCACCACGTTCGGGCCTCTCCTTACATCGATCTTGACACAGTGACTAAGTCACCCTGTAAACAAACATGCACAAGAACAAGGAACAATTATAAGTCATTTATAGTTAACATATCTGTTAGGCCACATCATATTGCCGAAACTTTACAACTGTGCCGACGTGGTCGGCATGTACAACAATCGAGCAAGTTATAAAGGGGTAAATGCAAAAAGAAATAAAACCCAGCTGGGAGACGCCTTAACTAATAACTATTACGCACAACTAAAGCGGATAAAGCCCCCAAGCGTTGACTCGTACAACAAAGGTTAACTTTTGTGAGTGTACCTCGCCTCGATTAAACGGCGGGGGGACGATAAGTCAAATTTAATGATATTTAAATGTCAGCTGGCGACAAAACAAATTTGTTACGCAAATGATAAATTTGTATGTGAATGTACCAGGCTTGAATGATATGTGGAATATCGGAAACACATTGGAAAGATCAAGGTCATTTTCAAACTAAAGACCACATAGTATACAGTGTGGTCCATTAAGTGTGCAACAAATGGGAAATTTTTTTATTAGTTGTACAATCGAAATTTAAATATTGCCAAAAGTTAATGCATGTTCGATAACCATATCAGATGCCCTTAGAATGGCTTCAAGTCAAACAATATACAGGGCAGGACAAAAAATATGAAATTCGTTCAAGAATAAAGTTACCTTATTTCAAAAAATATAGCAAAATTTTATTGAGAAAAGTTGTTTAGAATCAAAAGTTATGCTCAAATACAAAGTCACGGCCTCCTATTCAAATTTTGATTCTTTTTTTGTAAAATTTTGTATTATCCCCGTATGATACATATTTTTATTATTCTGATTTTACTAAAAGTTTTTCATATGTAAATTATTATTAGTAAAGCATTTGCCTTGTTAAAAAAATATTTGTGAAATTCTAAAGTTCTGTTAAATATCGTTGCAACAAACATGAAGAGGACGCTTACCTAAAAAAATATAAATCTAAGTAAATTTTACAAATACTCTTCAAGTTGCTAAAAGTTATTTAAAAGGGATGTGGTTGTGGCTACTTTAAATACATATAAAATCAAAATAATAAAAATATGTATCATACGGGAGTAATACAAAATTTTTCAAAAAAGAATCAAAATTCGAATAGGAGGCTGTGACTTTGTATTTGAGCATAGCTTTTAATTCTAAACAACTTTTCTCAATAAAATTTTGCTATATTTTTTGAAATAAGGTAACTTTGTTCTTGAACGAATTTCATATTTTTTGTCCTGCCCTGTATATTGTTTGACTTGAAGCCATTCTAAGGGCATCTGATATGGTTATCGAACATGCACTAACTTTTGGCAATATTTAAATTTCGATTGTACAACTAATAAAAAAATTTCCCATTTGTTGCACACTTAATGGACCACACTGTATATGTCTGGAGCACCCACCACAGGTCGAAATGGGGTCGCTCTGTTAGTAAATAAGAAAATTGCGGACTTCATATCAGAATACCACCCAATAAATGACCGACTAATCAGGATAACAGTAAACACAAACCCCACAAAATTACATGTCCTACAAGTATATATGCCGACAACCAACGCACCAGATGATGAAGTAGAAACCCTATATGAAACCATAGAAAACATTTGCACAAGTATTCCGTCAAAAGAAATTCTTATTATAATGGGAGATTTCAATTCAAAGGTTGGAAGAACAGTAAATGATGATCACATACGTGCAGCGGTGGGGAAGTATGGATTGGGAACACGAAATAACAGAGGAGAACGACTTATACAATTCGCAGTAGATAACAACTTGACTATCTCAAACACTACTTTCCAACACCATCCCCGCCGTCTATCTACTTGGATATCACCTAACAAAAAGTACAAAAATCAAATTGACTACGTCCTAATAAGACGCCGTTGGAGAACATCAATAACCAGCGTCAAAGCAAAAATAAATATAGAATGCGGATCTGATCATAAGATACTATGTGTCCAAATGAAAATAAAGCTCCAGAGTAGAAGAAAACAACTAACCTCCAAGAAACTACCAATACCGCAGGCAGAAGATTTCCAGAAAGCCTTACAAGAAAACAGATACTGCGAACATGGGGAAGACCCTGAACAAATGTGGACAGACACAAAGAAATGGATAAAAGATGCACTACAAAAGTCCACACCTCAGCCGAGACAAAATAAAAGAAATCACTGGATAACAGGAGAAACTCTCGAACTTATAGAAGAAAGAAGAAAACTGAAAATATCCGCCATCGCAACAGAAGAGAAACAAAAACAAATGACAGAATTTAACACAATACGACACTGGCCTCACACTCGAGGGCGTGACGAAGGTTAAAAATGGCTTTTTACGACCATTTACCAAGCTAGCTCACGGTAGGGATGTCCACGAAAGACGGCTATTGGCGCTCCTGGAGAAGATCCTGATTGGTTGTTAAGTGTGCGTTTATTTACAATTACTATGTACAATGTTATATAATTACTCCCAAAAAAATATATATATAAAAACAATAAAGTAAAATACGCCGTGTGTGTGCCCGGTGGAGGGCATCTCCGAGGGCGAGAAGCGGATGGTGGCGGTCGACCTGGCAGCAGGAACACTTCGGCCAGGACTTCTTAGACCTAGGGCTCGCGTCCTAGCGAGGCCCTTTGGGGGCGGGGCGGTGTCCACGTTCCGGACGACCTGGAGGCAGGATGACACACCTCGGCGGCAGGCCAAGGGGGGCGGCGGCGGAGGCTTGAGGCGTCATTGCCGTGGCAGGTGCGTCCTCGGCGGAGCTGTGCGAAGCCGGGGCGACGGTGCTTGGGAGCGCGAGCTCAGGCCAAGTCCTCTTCGTGGCGCGGAGTTTCTGGTGTTTCAGGAGCGACCTGGGGATGGCGTCGAGCCGGATGATGCGCGACGGGCCGGAGCGCTCTCTGGTTCGCAAGCAGCTAGCGTCTCTCTGAAGCTTGGGGCGCCTTGGGGCCGAGCAGAACGCGTCTGACGACAGCACACTCCAGGGGCGGGCTGCTGCAGCGAACCTCGAGCTTGCGGACGGCGGGCGTCGAATTCGGGCGGCGGCTGTCCATCCTCCTCTTCCTCGATGATCGATGGCTAGGCCCCGCTGGAAGGCGTGGGCTCTATATTGGCATGGCGTAGCTTGTGGCTACGAGGGGGCGGCGGCGAGCGTCCTTTGTGGATGCTGCGGCGGCGGCGATGATTGGTTTCCTCTATGAAAGCGGTGTCGGGCGGCCTTCTGCTATGGGGGCAGTAGCGGCGGCGGCGAATTGCTTTCTGCATGGAGGTGGTGTGAGGCGGCTTTCTGCTATGGGTGCAGTGGCGGCGGGGCTGAACGGCGTCAGCTGGTGGCGCAGGCGAGCGGCGTCGCTTGGCGGCGATTGCCCTCTGTGGAGGTTGGGGGGTACGCGTAGACGGCGGTGGCGTCTTTGGCGTGATGCGAGCTCCCTGACATAGGAGCGGCAGCGTACGTGGAGGCGGCCTGTATGGCGGCATCTTCCTCGCAGTGAGCTGGACGTAGGTGTAGGCGGCGACGGCGCCTGTGGAAGGGTGCGTGCTTCTGGACATGGGAGCAGCAGCGTACGTGGAGGCGGCCTGTGTGGCGTCTTCCTCCTCGCAGTGAGCTGGACGTAGGGGCAGACGGCGGCGGCGTCTGTCTTCACTCGCATGTGTTGGTTCCTGCGAACTAGATTCGAGTAGCTGTGTTTGTTTCTGAGAACTTACGTGAGCGTGTCGCGGTGCTGCGGAGCGATGCAGCGGAGACGGCGAGGTTCTCCATGGGGCCTGGGCTATGCATAGCGGGCGGCAGGACCTGGGGCATAGCGCAGCGTAGGCCTGGGCTTGAGACGGGCGGCGACGTCGGTGGCTACTAGGGCTCGATTCGACGTGGGGCTGGACGCTCCTCCAGGCGTGGACAGCGAGGATGGCAGGCGTAGATAGCGGCAACCCGGACACCCTTTAGCAATAACGAGCATAGCTCGAGTTATCCCAAGGAGTCACGGGGCTGACTTCTGTGAGCAGAGCTCGAACAGAAGGTTTTGGGCCGTTTGTGGAGTTCTCTAGTGGCCGGAGGGCCCAAGCTGAGAGAGTTTTTTGGTCTTAGAGCAGAGCTCGATAAGATGGTTTTTGATCTTAGAGCAGAGCTCGATAAGATGGTTTTTCTGGCGGCTGCGGCTCTTTTTAAAGGGTTTTTTACTCCCACCGCTTTCTCTCGGATGTCCGTTTGTTTGGGGTGGGATGAACTAATTTCGCTTACGGGGGTTGATTTGAAGCATTTTATCGATTTTTGCATTTAGCGTCCTTATTTTCGTACGGCGGCTTTTTTTATCTGGCCCATCGTTTTCCTTATTAAATTATGCTTCTTTACATACCACGCATGCCTATAGTCTTATTAAAATTACTTGTAATTTAATTGGTTCGCGCTATTTGCTATTTCTTTAATTGTTGCGTGGCATGTCTGCATTGACCTCCTTATGGATAATTCTTTCCGGCGCTGGCCCAGTTCTCTGAGTTGACACCTTCGTTCTTATTTACCTTATTTAACCCCGTGAAAGGGAAAGTTTTAAGCCGTCTTTGTTAGTCCGAGCGGCCGATGACATTCTAATAACTCGGGTTGTTGGCCTGGGTTTTTAGGGCCGTTTGCCCTAAGAATGCTGTTTTTAAAACTTAGGCGTTCGGATTTTGTTTCGCCAAAAGAATAACATGGTTGTAATTACGTGTTTTTCTGCTCCTTGAGAAATTGCATGCGAGGTTTGAGGGCGTTAACTCACATGTGATTTTTAATTGGGCCGCTATCTTGACGAATAGGCGACAAGCGGCAATTATGCACGTGTGAGTCATATCAAATTGAATAAAATCATCAAACGAGCATGTAAGCGAGACAAAAACAAACAAATCACAGAAATATGCTCAGAAATCGAACAACATAATAAAAACAACGAATCGAATGAATTATACCGAAAAGTTAAATATTTAGCACGAGAATTCAGGCCACAGACACAAGCAATCCAAAACAACAACGGAGAAATAGTGAGAGATAAGGAAAAAATTGCGGAAGTATGGAAAACGTATTGCTATCATCTTTTTGAAGATCACGCCGATAATACAAGTGAGAGTAAGATAGAAAGTACGAAGCCGGAACCAGACATTCTAAACACAGAAACGGAAAAAGCTATTAAGAAGTTAAACAACAAAAAATCCCCAGGTGCAGATGGTTTAACAGCTGAAACAATTAAGGCTATGGGGGAAATAGGGATAGACATCATGCATGCTTTATGCCAAAAAATATGGAAGTCTGGAGATGGCCCGAAGAATGGTGTGAATCGATATTTATCCCTATATATAAAAAAGGCTCACCCACTGATTGTAGCAACTACAGAACTATAGCTCTAATCCCACATGCCAGCAAAATAATGCTAGAAATAATTTATTAATACCAGACTAAAAGCATACCTTTTACCACAGATAGCTGAAGAACAAGCGGGATTTATACCAGGAAAAGGAACAAGAGAGCAGATATCAAACGTACGTCAAATAATTGAAAAGTCACGAGAGTTTAATGTGGAAATGTACCTACCTATGTTTTGTAGACTACAAGAAAGCTTTCGACTCTGTCAAGTGGAATCATCTTTGGAAGATACTCACAGCAATGGCGTACCACCACACTTAACAAATCTCATACAAAGTCTATACAAGAACAATAGGGTAAAAGTAAGAATAAACAACACGCACTCAAACAATTTTAGCACCCAGGCCGGAGTACGACAAGGATGTATTTTATCACCTTTACTCTTCAACATATATAGTGAATATATTATGCGACTGGTACTAGAAGAATGGGAAGGTGGAGTTGCAATCGGAGGCAGAAAAATTAACAACTTAAGATATGCCGACGACACTCTAATAATAGCAGCAAACACGGAAGAATTGAATACAATCATGCAAAGAATAGTAAACGTAAGCAGACAGTACGGCCTAGATATAAACTCATCAAAGACCAAAGTTATGATAATTGACAGGGCGAATAACAACCAACCACACGTAAAAACTATAGCTGGGTACCAAGTAGTAGAGCAGTTTATATACCTAGGGTCTATGATCACTAACAAGGGGGGGAGTGAAGCAGAAATAAAACGACGAATGGCAATAGCCAGAACATCAACGACGAAGCTCACCCGAATATGGAAAGATACAGCTATAACAAAGAAGACCAAAATGAAACTAGCAGAAACACTAATTTTCCCGATTGCTACTTATGCCTCAGAAACGTGGACACTTAAAAAGTCAGATAAACAAAAAATAGATGCTCTTGAAATGTGGGTGTACAGAAGACTTCTACGTATACCATGGACGGCTCACAGAACAAATAAGTCAATTTTAGAAGAACTAAATGTAAAATTACGACTATCAACGAAAATTCAACGATCGTATTTGAGATATTTTGGTCACATCGTCCGACACGAATCAATGGAAAGACTTATGGTCCAAGGTAAAATTGATGGCCGTCGACCCAGAGGAAGATCTCCCACCAGATGGGTGGACCAAATGAAAAACCTGGTGGGGAAAAACTTACATGAAGCTACGCTATCGGCACAAGATAGGCAGTCATGGAAAGCAACCATTGACTCCGTCACATAATATCACCAAACCCTTCCGTGGGGTAAGAGGACTGAGGAGAGAGAGAATGTACCAGGCTTGAATGAACCAACTTGAGTTTTAATTACAATGCAAAGCCAGCTCGCGGAAAACAAGTTTATTACACAGATGTTAATTTTGTACGTGAACGCACCAGGTTTGAATCAAGCATCGGACGGCAAATATGTGAGCTTTAATTACAATGCAAAGCCAGCTTGCGGCTAACAAGTTTATTACACAAATGTTAGATACAACACAGCGCACGCTACCTTATTTAGTGGGTCAGCCTCAAAACGTGTTGTTGCTTGTTGTCGATGGGCGTCGGTTGTCGCTTACTGCTGTTGAAATGATGTAGGTGGAAGTAGCGGCGTCCAGGAGATCCCCTGGCTTACTTGCCGGACGAAATTGTGCTCTGCCTCCTTGGCAATTGCAAACATCGGCGTGGCCGGTAACTAGCTCACTCGGAAGAATCCCGCCCAAAACGACGGATTAATCAGGCTAACAATCCCCCGTAATTAACGAGTAGCTTAAGCCAACAAAACGAACACCACCAGCACCCCAAAACAGAACAGCCCACTCTCACTCCTTGTCAAGAACCGACTCCTCGAGAAGCACAAAGAAGCTGTAATAGCACGGAAATATCAGATGCCGTGCTTGAAGGTACCGGCGGCTGTCGGAGCCAAGGCGCTCGCAGCACAGACTAATACAGAATGGCTTGTCGGCTTAGAATTCGGCTAGTTTTTTCTTTGCGCATGCGCGAGTTCTGGTGGTGTGCAGTGAGCTGTTTTCCGTATTTTATACGTGCACTTGTGGCAGTCAAGGACCCCTTATAAGAAGGTTATGTTTTTTGGTGCTAGTGGTTTTAAAATATTAATTTAATATGAGTGCACAAGAAAGATCATTTGGTGGCACATGGTGTGTTGTGCATTTCCATATAAATTGCGTGGACTTTAAACGTACGGATTATTTCTGTTCAGTTTAAAATTTAGGCGAATAATTTTGAATTTACCGCCTCTGCACACCACTAGAGTCATGGCGGACAATTTCAAGGTCACAAAAATTGAGTATGCTGACATCAACAGCGCCGACATAGAAAGGCCATTCTGATTTAGGGTATTATTCTGTGCTCGCAGCGTCGCCCTTATGAACACCGGCTCGAGACTGACTAACTCGCAACCGAAGCTAAACTTTCCAGACAGACGCGCCAAAAGTGACCAATCACAGCGCAACAAGCCTGGCCTGACGATGACAAAGCAAGCCGCGCGCGAGAGAGAACGATTGAACTTCAAATTATTCGAGACTAATATCTCGCTTGCTCCAACGGGCTAAGTTTTGAAAATCGTTGTAAACAAGCTGCAGCTGTCAAGTAAACGGCTAGAGCTTAGCGCGGAGAGGAGTTGCGGCCGTGTCAACTTTAGTATTTTAGATGTAAATAGCAGAAATGTTATGCTGTAAAATCTGACTAAACGGGACCTATATACAGGAGAAATCGTAAACTTTGTACTGAAACTGTTTGAAATGGTTACTTAGCTATAGGAATTAAAAGAAAATAAAATTGCCTGACAAAGTAACAAATCCGAAGCAATGTGGGATAATACAAACAAAAATTTAGAGAAGAAGGAGGTTATTCGCATTAATAAGAGTGTCGTAGGTAACGCAGAAATTAGTATACCACATCAAATTGCAAACAGTTTTGGTAAACACTTCTCAGAAAACGTTAAAAATAAATTATACTCTAATTTTAACAGCTTGTCAACAAACTGTACCAGTTGTGTAACGATTGATTGTTCAATGAGCTTTTGGGGCATTACCAAAAATAAAATTGTGACAGCGATTGTTAGTTTAAAAACTAAAGTCTTGGGCAGTCGATAATATAAGTAACGTTATTATTAAACGAATTATGGCAACTCTATTAGGCCTTTTGGTGTTCTTATTTATACAAAATGGCCAATTTCCGAATTGTTTAAAAACAAGGATAGTAACTCAGGTCCTGAAAAGTGGAGATTCCGACGTAATATATAATATCAAATTACAGAGCAATTTCTATCATTTCCACAATTTCAAATACTTTTGAAAAAAATCTGGTGTGATACACGCACACAACTTCCTTTTACAGTGATCTTATAATTTGCCAAAAATTTGATTTTAAATGTTTTAAGCATTTGTCAAAAATTTTCAAAAATTACAAATTCTGCAAAAACGGTACAAAATAGAGCGTTAGTTAAAGAGACAAATTTTCTCTAGAATTTTAAGCTGATTTCAAAAATGTAATAATATACCGGGTGTTCTATTTAAAATAATAGTTAATAAAAAAATAGACAAAAAAACAAAAGAAACCCATTTTAGAAGTATTCAACTGGAAAATCAACTATCTCACATCAATACACATTAAAAATTTAATAAAAATGTAAAGTTTAAAAAAAATCGTTAGAGCCGTTTTTGAAAAAATTGAAAAAAACTGAAAAATCACAAGAGTAAACACCTACTTCCGGTTATGCGATTTTCTTGAAAAGCTTGTTGTCGCATCTAGATAGTACACAAAACTTATATATGAAGTTTCAACGCCATACCTCTTTCCGTTTTTGAGATATTCTGTTCACAGGCAGACACACACACAGACAGACAGACACACACACAGCCAGACAGACCAATGAAAAAAAATATGTTTTTTGGGATCAGGGGACTCTAAAACGTGAAGATCCGTTGAAAACTTAATTTCGAATTTTTGGGGTGAATCCAATACCTCCTTTATAGTAAAAGGAAGTAAAAATATAGTCGATCGCTTAAGAGGTTTCTTGAATAAATATAATATTTTATCACCTAGTCAACACGATTTTGCTGTAGGTAAATCGTCTGAGACGGCATGCTTTGACCTTCTAGATTTTATATGCACAATTTTGGACAACAATGAATACGTTTTAGGATTATATTTTGACCTATGTTGTGCATTTCATTTCCTTTATCATTACTTTCACAATGGAAACCTTGATGATTTGGGAATCAGAGGCATAGTTAGGGATTTCTTTATGTCATATCTGACTGGCTGTAGTATGACTGTCAAGATGGGTGGCTGTCAATCTGAACAATTCACTGTAAATCTAGGAATCCCTCAAGGGTCGGTTTGGAGCCCCTTATTTATATACCTATTGTAAATGATGTGGAACTTCATGTAAGTTCAGATCAGCTGATATTATATGCAGATGATACGACTTTCATAGACACAGCAAAAACTATCGAAGGATTGTAGTTTAAAGTAAATAATGCGATTCCTACATTTACAACTTGGTGTAAACGAAATAATCTAATTGTAAATATAGACAAAAATAACTTGTTTACACTTCCATAAGCAATGAGTACCTACTGTTGGGATATGGGAACCTTGTTGTCGTTTAGGCTACCACGCAACCAAATATAAATAACAAGTTAATACAATATTATTATGTATTAACACGCATTTTAATCCGTGCTTGAAATGCAAGTGATACCTTCAATAAATTAAAGAATTACTTACGCATAACCCATATGCAGTCTTACCCTTAATATCTGGTGACCCAGAACGTCAAAATTGACTATCTACTACACTCTGAATAGAAAGTCTCCTACATACACCGTATGCTATGATTCTCCCAGACGGAATGCCATCTACAACGAGCAGATATCAGCTGAACACACTTATCAGCTGCCGTCTGCTGCAATGAATAATACCAACCAGTCCATTTAAAAAGCTATGTACAACAATCCTCATTTATAAACCTTTAAATGTCACTTGAACTACATTTTACCAAAATCATAGTATAGTAAACATCGATAGGTCATTTCTGGTACTTCCATGGAACCTTCTGTACAGCTCTCCTAGCGTTACTCAACAGTCTCAACAAAATTCTCTGCATTATCCCCATTCAAATAAATTGATAACTGACATTTCACAACGCTCGCGCTACTGCACCTTCAAGGCAACGTCGTTTGAGCATACATCTCGCAAATAATGCGACCAAGTGCAATAAACTATATTCTTCTCCAAACAACGAATAATGATCTTCCAGTCTTCTCAAAGCATTTACTTGCATCGCCCAAGTTTGAAAATATGTAGAAGCACTGTTAATAACTATAACAGTATAACCCGTATCGATTAATCTCTAACAAAGGTTAATTTTAAGAAAATTCTTTGTAACATGTACAATATGCTTGCATGCAAACTTGCACAGGCTTCTTCTGCTTTCGTCGCTCGCGCACATCTATAGCCCATGTTAACTGGGTGCGTCCAGCGTCCGCAAGCTACTTTCGCTGCTCACATGCATTCATGGCTTGCGTTGTTCGAGTGCGAGAAGCAACTACTTCCGCAGTCTGCTACTGTTGCTCGCGCGCATGTACGGCTTATGTTAACCGGATGCGTGCAACAACTGCTTCCGTGGCTTGCTTTCGGTGTTTAGTCACGTCCATGACCTACGCTGGTCAGGCACGTGCAGCGACTGCTTTCGCAGTCTTCTGTCATTGTTCATGCACATCCACGACCTACCCTGGCCAAACAAATGCACCATTTTTTTCCTTTGCATGTAGTACAAATACATCCATCGCCATCTTTATTTGGAGCATCAGATATTGAATTTGCATGCAAACCATGTACATTTTTATTTTAGTTCCCGGCCACTTCAGCAGTTACAACCACAACCTGCTTTTGTTGCCCACGTACATCCATGACCCACGATACGTAAAGCAAACCCTTGTGCTCGGTCACATGTCGATTTCGCACATTCGCAATGCGAACATACTAGGTCTTCATAAGTTTGTCAACGCACAAATAACTACATGTCACTGGAAAGCATTGCCGGGACAGTCACTTTTATTCAGCTGATCCCTCCTACTTTTTAGATCAATAAAAGTTCCACTCTTCCATCTGTTTATGCTTTTAATTTTTCCACTTTTTCATGCATACGCTAGCCGTCTTTTTCTCTTTTCAGCTTTCATCTCTGAAGTAGAAGGAGACGCTAAATCAACGACTCAGACTCGCGCAACCAGTGGCAGCGTATGTTCAGTGTTGTGTTCCGTTATTCGTTATTCTATTATTGTTTTTTTTTTCAGAATGATTGTTAAGGTGTGGTTACTTTGGGAAAATTTGCTCCTGAAGTGGCGAGTTCACCATCCACAGCTGTATACTCTCCTGATTTGTACTTTATTGTGTTCTTGTAATGTTAGTTTTAATAATGAGTGTCTATGTATAAAATGGCTGTATGTTATTATATAATACCGAAATTAAATTTGACAAATTGTATTATACTGAGTACTCCATTCATGTCATATATGACAATAGGAAAATAAATATTATTATTATTATTATTATCTCGATTCCGATATATTAAGAAAAGCTTTTTTACATTAAACAGCACTTTAGCCGAATATGTAAAATAAGCTGCCTTATTTTTTTTAAATTTAGACGAGTATCTGTTTTCAATTAATAAAGATGTTGTTTTTTATAAATTTCTTGATGTACACTTGCGATCATTGAAAATGAACGGGTTATGCATTTCAAATTGACTTAATCGACGTTTTTGCAAGTGCGTGCAACGTTATTTTATTATTACGAGGGTAGAGAGTTAGAACAACACGATTCTACGTTAGAGATTAGAGGAATGCAGAACACGTAATCAACCACTGTAATGTTGGTTGTATAGCCCTGTTTATTTTCAATGATTCTTTGTGTATATTGTTATAGCACAGTACATATCTTACTTATAGGAGTACTAGGTTTATAAAATTTTCATGATTATTCATATTCTTCATGTAATAAGTGGATGCATTAACATACGTATATAAAGAAATAAATTTTAGCATATAGTGTTTATACATTTTATTCAAATAACGGCAACGGGCACAGTTTTTATACTTGCAGTATTTTATTGAAAAGTAAATTCATCTGAAAACATCATACACACAAGAGCAACATAAAATTCAGCAACTGATTTGTATATAAATCTTGCCTAACGTATTATTACCTTAGCCTTGAGCAACCTTTTTGCTTTCGTTTATGAAGCAATTAATGGCGTTGAATGCTTTCTCACACGGGTCAGGTGTTGCGTCTTTGGTGCAAATCTCAATTACGGAATGATACTGCTGCTGATTTAAGCCTGGAGGGACAGGTCCCTTTTTAATGGCATCTAGTTGAAACTGGCCGGCTTCAGTCATAGCGCCAAATTTTACAATAGTGCATTTAATAAAACATTTCACATTTTTGTCGTCAGGAATGTTACCCTCTTGTAGATCTTTCAGAACGGATACATCCACGTTGTTTTCTTTCATGCAGGAGCTAGTCTCAGCATCCAGGTTCGGTGCTGTCTGAAATTATTTAAATTATGGTAAGTTTTGAGTTCTAAACTCTGCTTTAATTTAGATTTTTCGTAAGCTATTCTTCATAAAACTATTTTGAATGCAGAATTAATAGTATAAAATATGAAAAATCGAATATCATATTATGCCATTACTTTTTTAAACCAATACTTATACATCATGGGGTGAACTATAAATAATGGAAAGGTGGCACTGTTTACGATTTGTTATAACAGAAGTTTTCAACATAAAATGGATTAATAACTTGCGTACCTCTTTTGAATAATTCACAAATATCACAATGATAAATACGGTAGCAACGTTATACATGTTGCTATAGGATTGATAAATAACGTAAACTTTTTATGCCATGGTTTATATAGGACCGCGTTGGTACTTAATGTCTATTACATAAGTACACTGTATTTATGAGATTTATTGTTGAAATTTTAAATTAGCGAGAATACAAATGGGATAGTGATATATTTTTAACCAATGTGTGACGTTCTATAAGCTTTTAAGTTAATTCTCCATACAAAAAAACTTTTTCACAGTTGCCAGTTTCTAGGAAATTGCAACAAAACTACTTTCAAATTTTTACCATTTGTTGGCTGTAATAGAAACACGTCCACCAGACACATACCTTCCATAGAAATCTAAAGATCACTGTATATTAATACCGTACTGCTTTGGTAATAACATAAGTTAAAAGTTCGTTTTAATTTATTCTTATTTAATATAGCCTAGTGTGTGGCAGCCCAGTTGTGGCATTTCAGTTAGAATTGGAACGATCACATAAACTAGAATTGTGGTATTTGTAATGGAAGAAAATTTAATTTTTGTCTTAGCTTATACAGGGTGTTGCAAAAATTGAGGACCAACTCCATGTTACATAATTAAGAGGCACTTTGTGAGTAGGAAAAGAACAATAAAAACATGTGTGTTATATTTCTGTAGATATGGCGTTAATATTAAAGTTAGAGCGAAACTGACTAAGCTTCTTTATAGCAACTTTTCTTGTACTTAAAGATTACGTAATTTTTTATCCGACGTTTCATCTTCGAGCAGTGACCATCAACTTCATTTTTTTAAAGTACGGTTCTTATTTTCTGATGTCAAATTTTGGAACCCCTTTTATTCTGAATTCAACAATGTACCACTCATTATGGTTTATTTACGTTTCGAGGCTTTTTGACCATTATTGAGACATTTTTTATTTGTGTCCTAAAGCATTTCATATCTTGTTTCAGTTTTTGTTATTTAAAGAACGAAGTAATGAATTACACTGGATGTCTTTAATCTTTAATTTTCAATAGTAATTAATTAATTTATTGATTAGTTTTGATACTTATAAACAATAATTAAAATTAGAAATAAAAAACATACAGTGTGTCTCATAACGTCTTTCTTAATTTACAGCTGAAACAACTTATAAAATGCTCTAGGATAAAGGTTCGTATTTAAAAATATCTTAAACAATAATGTGTGGTACATCTATAAATTTAGCATAAAGAGAGCTTCTAAAATTTGACATCAGAAAATAAGAACCGTATTTAAAAAAATTATGTTGACGTTGGCAACTCGCAGGCGACCCGCCCAGTCGCCTTAAAAATTGAGTACCAAAACCACATCTGTGGAAGTAGAAAAAGTAAGGCAGTCGTGGAAGGCGTGATGCTAACCACGTCATGTCACCCAGTACTCCTCGCCGTCAACGGTGTGCCAGATAACCCGCCGTGTTCAGGCCATATTTCTACGTGTGGAATGAAGCGCCCTGAACTTTACTTTACTTTACTTTTTGATATTAACGCGAGAAGAAAATAGAATTAAAAATGAAAAAATCGGTTTTTAAGATAACTCAAAAACAAATATTTTCAGTAATAAATAAATATTAGTAATGTTAAATCAGTTACCTATTTCAGCAGAAACATAGAGTAACAATGTATAAATAACACATTTTCGAAATGGTAGAAAAATGTAGTAGTGATAACATGTAACGTATTCAGGAAATGTTGAGATGTCTGAACTTCCTGAATATTCAATACGGTTTCAATTTCCTTCTTCGAAAATTTCTAAACAAACGTAGGATTAATTTATGTATTCCATAGTGCTTTTCGCTTAACCAACTAAATTTAAGGGAAAGTTGTTTTTCTATATATCTCTAATGCATTACAGTGGCACCAACAAACTTAGCGATATATGAGGATGGTGTAGGTTTTGTCATATATTTCCATACACAGGGTTACAATTGGCCAAAAACCTGCACGTACAATCTTGAATCGAAAATTTGAATACTAAAATGTTGAGTTGGACTCCATGAGCCCTTACTAGCGGTAGATAAAATGTTTTTTATTCACGTAAAATACACACCCTTTATATCTCTGTATTTATCTTTTAATAAGCATTTTAATTCAATCAATTTTCATATTTAATTTTTCCTTGATTTTTCGTGTTATTCTCGTTTCAGTAGAGGGTGCATTTTAATTTTTACTAGCCTTGTCTAAAAGACGAAGGAAGTATTGTAATAGCAAGAACCTCACATATCGAGATTCCTTCAGATCTTCACGTTTCAGGGTCTCTAGGTCACGAAAAACAGGTTTTATTACTTCCGTCTGTCTGTTTGTCTGTCTGTGGGCGGTATAACTCAAAAACTATTTGTCGGGGGAAGAAAATATTTTGCATACACATTATATATCTACCTGACATGAAACCGAGAAAATTTCAGACAAATATATACTTCGTGAGAATCTTAAAAAAATAAAATTTTGTTTGTTTTTCATTTAACTTAGCAATAAATACAAGTAATAATTTGTACATAGCGCAGGCTTCATTCTTACCTAATATGTGCCCCAATAGATACAGAATAAATATTGTACGATACAAAAAAGAGCATAAAATGAGTGCACTACTTAATACAGCTGCAACGCAGAAATTCGAAGGGTCGGTGCTCCGTAGCTCAGGTAGAAATAGCCCGTTCCCTTGTAATATCCCACAAAACGTTGGGACAGCATACGCGGTCCGCCTACCCATGAATTCGACCACCGGTAACGTTTTTTTATTTGAAAATTTATTTAATTTATTAGAAACGTGAAGATATTTTTACTCCTAACTTTATTTCATTTTTAAAATTATTTAGTGTCACAATGTCGACGAGGGAAGTTCTGGGTAAAGCCCAGATTTTTTAAACCTCTTTTTGTACTGGGGGAGTTTCAACTTTAATATACGCGATTTCTATGTAATTCATAGTTTTAGAAGCCTCGTTACTAAACCCTGTATGTTAACATCTTCGATGATATTTGTTTGTTTGTAATGGACAATGCAGAGTACCAGATAACTTAGACACCAACTGTTATGGTCATATGCTCAAAGTCCTACTTAGAATTTTGCCGAGACTAAGGAGTTCCAACCCTAGCAAGGAATCTTTTACATGCTACACATCGTAGTAACTTGGCACCCACGGCTTTACGTCACTTTGGAATGATGGAATTCTGAAGAGGTGTTCTTCCGTATTTTTTTAAACCTCACCGGAATCGGCGTTCGAACCCGCGACCCTTAGATCAGTAGCCAGAATGCTTAACCACTGAGCTACGAAGCCCGGCTATATAAACTTGATTGGGGCAAAACATATTTACTTAATAATTAAAATTGAAACACCACCATAACCATCTTGCCTGTAATTCTTAATTACAAAAAGTATTTAAATATAAGCTATATATTTCCTTTACGACCTTTTTGGGTGAAGTTTGGTCATGACCGGTTTCATTAGATTATGATTAGATTATGATTAGATTGCACATTAGATTATTTTTTCTTGTGACTTCAAAAACTGCTGTGTTACGAAAACGCCTCCTTTAGACAAAATAACCTCCCCCCCCGAGCGGTTGGCACACTGTTAAAAAAGTTCGCTCTCTAATTGAACACACCTCGTACATAATATTGCTACAAACATTATACTATTATGTAAGGTAGGTTCTGCTAGTCCATTGTAAACAATGCAAAAATGACTACTAAAGGCATTTACTATTTCTTGAGGTCTATCATATAATGCGTCTGTTGGCGGTATAACTAAAAAACTATTTGTTGGGGGAAGACAATGTTTCGAATGCAGATTATATGACCACTTGGCATAAAACCGAGAGAATTTTGGACAAATACATATATCGATTGAGTACCTTAGAAAAACAAAATTTTGTTTGTTTTTGCGTTAACCGAGAAATAGATAAAGGTAATAATTTGCACATAAGTGAGGCTTTACACTTGATAAAAATGAGACCCAACAGATGCAGGGTAATTGTTGTAAAAAACGAAAATGGACAAGAATACCCTGTTAAATGTATTACAGTTGCCGCTGAGCGATATTGGGCAGAGCTTTGTGGCACGATGCGATCAACCAGTGCGCGGCCCGCGGTCTGCTTCATTGTGTGTCAAAATGCAATCGATGGGCCCGCGGACTACTACCTATTGCATACTCGTTTAAATGCATTCCGTAGACGTACGTAGTTCGAATCCCGTCTACAATACTTTTTTATTTGCAAATTGATATAATTTGCATTATCAAGTGTTTTCTTTTATTGTTTCAGTAGTATTAGGAACGTTACGATATTTTTACCCCTAGTGCTCCTGATTTTTCAAAATATTAAGTGTCACAACTTCTACTTGCGAGGGAAGTTTTGAGGAAAGCCCCTTACAGATTTTTTAGTATGCAAATATAATTTAACAAAATATTCTAATTGGATTTATAGAGACTCAACAGAAGATGTACTTGTTATTACAAAGCAAATCGTTATATAGAAGATGGACGAATGAACAGTGCTTTTGCAAAGGAAATAAGTACATTCAATGGATATGTTTAGATATTTAGATAAGTTTAACCTTTCTACAGTAATATATTTTTTTACATCAATCAGAACTCCTCCACGTGCTTAATTATTCAGTATAAGATTTCGGTCACAACGGTGGACGTTAGAAGTATTTGGAAGGATATATTCTGAACTCTCCGCATCACTAGTTAATTACGTTTCGACAAGACGAACAATATCATACTCACTATGACTGATCGCTGCACGAAAATGTTGCACATATTTTTTAAAACTTCTAACATTTTGTACTGGGGCTGCTGGATGAGTTTTTTTGAATTATACATGATAGCCCGTTAATGTATTTTATGGTAGGGTCGTTTATTTTAGACTTAAATATGCGTTTGGCAGGGGATTCGAAGTGCGTTGTTATTAAAATATTATTCACGTGATAGCTCCATGCTTAGTCATAAATGTATTTATTACTTTTTCTGAAATATTTAGCTTGAAATTCATTTGTTAGAGCTTGAACAGGGTGATTTTTAAGTATGGCCATTAAATTAGATGAGTGTATACTGACCCCAGTAAAATTACATTGCACTAAAAATCAATCGCTTACGGAAAAAATCGCATGAGAGTCTAGTATAAAGTTTTGAGAACCACTGGCTAAGTCATTAACTTAATGCACCAAATGTGGTTGAAATACCCAAAAAGTGCTTTTTGCTTCTACATTTTATTCAAATTCGTGCTTATCGTAACCATCTGCACTTATGTGCATAAAAATTGATTCCGGTGACTGTCAATCAGTTTAAGCAATTAAATGTTTAATTTTTTGTGGGATGATTATAAATTTTTGACGCATAATTTATTATGCACAGTTGTTCTGTTTGGTGTCTTCTAATTACCATAGTTTAATGGCTATACTTATGAATTACCCTATATGAATGAGAAATTGACATATATGTTTAGTTTTGCGGCATTTTATTGAAAAGCTTGCATTCTTTTGAAAAAATCATACACACAATAGCAACATAAAATGTATATACCAATCCTGTAGTTACCTCACCCCTGAGTAACCTTTTTACTTTCATTTATAAAGCACATAACGGCGTTGAATGCTTTATCACATGGATCAGGTGCTG
Organism: Agriotes lineatus; assembly: GCA_940337035.1. Lineage (NCBI taxonomy): Eukaryota > Metazoa > Arthropoda > Insecta > Coleoptera > Elateridae > Agriotes > Agriotes lineatus. The sequence goes on along the minus strand of CALNHX010009266.1, from coordinate 30,232 downwards.
CGTCTTTGGTGCATGTCTCAATCGCGACAAGATACTGCTCCTGATTTAGGCCTGGAGGTAAAGGGGCCTTTTTAATAACATCCATTTGAAATTCTCCGGCTTCAGTCATAGCACCAAATTTCACAATTGTGCATTTTAGAAAGCATTTCACGTTCTTGTCGGTAGAAAGGGTACCGTCTAGTAGACCTTTCAGAATACTTATATCTACCTTGTTTTCATCAATGCAGTCCTTAATGTCAGTGCCCATGCTAGGTATCAACTGAAATTATTGAAATTGTGGCAATTTTTAGTTCTGGTTTTTTACGTTCGGCATAGAAAAGATTGGGTGGGGGTATATATTTTCCTATAATTTACTTGATACTTGATAAAAACTATTTTGAGTGTAACGTGTGATTCAAAAAAAGTTCATCAAAGAGAGGCAAGGAAGAAAAAGATAGACATGAGCTGTATGTGTAGTATTGATTCAGAAAGTAGGTCATCTTAATTAATACAACTGTCAATTTATACCGCTTATCAGAGAAGTCATGGTTTGCATTGATCATACAATACGGCCGATGCTATAAATGTATTTTAGAAACGCCGAATGGTCAAATAATCAATTGTGATTGAGCTTACACTAACAGAGTAGATGCACCATCGAGTAGTTCAAATGTTCCAAATGCAAGTAGACATATAAGTGATTTTAGTCTAAGGTGACTGATAAACTTTTTTTTGAATCACGTGTATAAACAACAGCAGATAAATCCAATAATTATATTTGCTTACCTGCAGGAAACCATAATTTACCAGTATCGCAATTATATATATGGTTGTAAAGGTATACATGCTGCTGTATGAATAGTAAGTAACAAGAGATCCCCTGTGTTCTCTTTTATATAGGACACAGTAATTATTGAATACGTAGTATATAAGTAAAGTTGATGATGTCATTTGATATTTTAGGTTTTGCCAACAGCTTTTTCTGTGCCTTTAAAATATGAAATACTAATTGGAGTTTTAAATTAGCCACCATACAAATTTGGTATACTAATACATTTCACCACATGTGTAACACTTCACAAGCTTTGAAGTACGTTTTTAATAAAAAAGCAGTGATCCAGTTTTGTATAGCCATTACATAATCAAATTAGTATTGCTGACGTACAAGTATCATTACCAAAGAATTTGCAACAACACTTTATTACCTTAAACTTTCTATCGTTCGTTTCCATAGAAATGCTAAATTAGCTGCAGATTAATACGGTACTGGTTTTTGTTTCCAATATTAAAATTCATTTTACTTTTACCATTTTGGCAGTTGTGGTATTAGCATCGGAGTGAATTCATAGATTAGTAGCTTAAAACCTTTTCAGATTTTTAAAGAAACTATGAACGTTTTAGATCAAGTAAGTTCGTTTTTTCTCTTGGAATTGGTGAATCCGGTTTCTAATCAACAAAGTAGGCCAGTTTTGTATTTTTCTGGCATTGGACATCGAAGAAAATTAAAATTTTGATTTTGAAGATTCCGTTTTTATATAATTATCTCATTAATTGTTGTTAACAAGGTATTGTTCAACCCAGCATTTAAGATCTGCTAAACTGTTTCAGCATGTGCACTATTACACCTTTCCGATATGAGTTTACATAAGAGTTATTGGCCAATTTGGTTAAAAGAGAAACAAAGAGCAAGGGAGAGAGTAGAGTTAATAAAATAACACCTGATATGTTGCGATATAAATAAACGACAAACGTCATTCATGGCAGCATACGTCTAAAATCAAGATGCAAGGGAAAACAAAAAAGATATTATCAGAACCACTCAAGAAGAATTGGGCAAACGAGAAGGGAAGGCAATAATTATGGGAGAGTAAATGGTCAAATAGGGAAGAAGAAAGAATAGAGAAGAGATAAAAACGACAATGAAGTACGAATTATCAAACTATGTATTGAAAATGAATTAATTATGACGAACACACAATTTAAACATAAATACATGTATAAATATACAAGAGTTCAACATAATACAACCGATAAGTCATAATAGACCATTTTCTGGTGTGCAAACAAGAATCGAGATAGATAAAAGCTGTAAATGTAGTAAGGAAATTGGTAGCGATAATTCCCTACTAAAGATGGAATTAAAAAAACAAAGAGCGAAATATCGACAATACAAGAAACGATAAATGCGAATATTAAACGGTATAGACTTAAAGGGCACACATATAGAAAGAAATATCAAGAGCTAATAAATCGAAAATGTAGATAACAAACAGAGGAAATGGCAATAAAAGGTGAATAAAAATAATCAAAGAAAATATGCTGCGAACGAGAGCAGCGGAACATCGAAAACAACAAACATAAACATACAGAAAACATAGTGTAGACTAAAAATCTCCAAAAAATTATTAAAGAAAAAAGAAAGATTAAGTAACAAACGACTTCCGGGATTATACTGAAGAAGAGTTCTCCAGATGCTGCCCCTTACGAAACTAGGCCAAACGTTGAGTTCTTCGACTTCAATAACGACACTGTCCAATCCCGGAAGTTGTTACTTAATGACAAGGGCCGTGAAAGCTTCCGAAATCATAAAAAAAGATATTATAATAGTAGATTATACAGTGAGTGAGAGAAATGCGTTATTTTGCTGAGGCGAAGCTTCGCCCTCGAGTCAAAAATTGCACTGAAGCAAAATAGCATTCTCTCCGAGTTGCATATACCTACTATTTTTTTCACGTTGCAGGAAGATTTAAAACGAAAACCCCGTTTTTTTTAAACGTCATTTATTGACATTTTAGTTACAATTATTTTAAAATTAGTAGCCTATGGTAAATTTTAAAGTTGGTGGCACTGTAAGTCATTTTGACATAATTGTTGTGTCAGTCATAATGAAAACTCCCTAGGGAAATTTTTATCTTATTTCGTCTCTAGGGAGTAAATGTTTTACTTCTGTCACAATTTTGGTGAGAAACCGACTTCTACCCCCGGTCGTGGAAAAAGGTATTTATATATAAGGAAGCCTGGAGAATATCAAAATATAGGTAAGCAGAAATAACTAACAATGAAGAAAAAATATAATATGATAAATATAGAAGGTAAGAATAGAAAAATAATTATACAGGGTGTAGACCAATTCGACCAACAAACTTTGGGTGCATATTTCTCTCACTAAATACAGCCTAAAAGATTAGACAACCTTGATCCTTATCTGCAAGATAAACTCTGCACGGGTCAAAACACTTAGAAAAAACACTATGAATTTTTCAAGATTTATTTTATTAAATAAAATAAAAATTAGAAGAAATCCATTAGCTTGAATATTAAGAATAACATTTATTATCAGCTATGGCCTAGCTATCTTCTTTAAAGAATTCTAGACTTACAAAAACCATTAAAAATTTGTGTTCCTACACATTACACGCATTCAAATCTCCAAACCATATATATAATACACATATATTGCTAGTAGGGCCTGGAAACGTCAGAAAACATTACGGCGCCGACATAGTTTCACTTAGAGTATAACGCGTCTAGTGCGCATGCCTGAGAATTCAAACTCCGCCTTTAGAAGCGAATTTTAAACTTGATTACTTTCCTACCGCGTGGACGACGCCGACGCGCTTGCGCACAGCTCATCATATACATTGAAGAGTTGGTTGTCTGTCTCACTTCCTTGGTTAGTTTCCCACTTATAGCCGCTAGCAATATAGTAAGTATTAGATATATGCTCCAAACTTGAATACTTTATTTCCATTGGTAGTCTGATTAATTAAATGTCATGTTTCATATGTACCTAATGTCATTAATTAATTAGAATAGTTCTATATTTGAGTAAAATTTCATTCGACGATTTCAGTGTTAGATTAAAAGAAAAGTCACAAAAGAGGTTCTAACTTTGAAATGAAAGGAGATTGGTTATATGCATACGAACAATTTAGGTACATATTTAGGGAGTAAATACACCCTCAAAGTTTGTCGGTCGAATTCGTATACACCCTGTATATGAAGTAAAATTATGGTGAAAACCTGATAGAAAAATGATGGAATAAATTAAGGAAATGAAGTGTTAGATGCTACAAAAATAGGTCAGGCGCCAAGAAGAGACGACATCACAAAATAAATGAAAAAAAATTACTGAGAAGGGGAAACAAAAGAACTAGCACAAATAATAAAGGAGTCTGCAGAAAGTAAAAAAGTAAGAAAGATAAGCAAGACGTCAACACTTATAAAAGGATTACAGTGTCAAGTATCCCAGAAAACGTACCTACTGGCAAGAACAATGGGGCAGAAAATAAGTGGAAGAGGCACACAAGACCTAATGTTTGTAATTTGACAGGTCAGTGAAAAACAAATAACTAAGAACGGGGTATGCATGTCTGCTTTTTTAACGTGAAAAATACATTTGACAGAATATAAAGAGAAGATACATTGACAAGTTTAGAAAAAAGGAATAAAGAAATAATAGCAGTGGTAAAGTCGATGTACAAAAATAATAGAAATACAGTAAAATGGAACAATAAACAATCAAAGGAATGTATTTTAGAAATAGGAGTCAACCAAGGATGCATATTGAGCCCTTTTCTGTTTTCAATAGTATTGAATGAAGCAATACATGAGGCAAATAGAAGAAGGAAAAATAAAAATTAGGGCATTGGGACATGAAAAAGACTTAATTAGCGAAACTTATGTTCGTAGATGGTATGACTAAGTATACTAGTGGACTCGAAAAAAAAACTACAACATAGGATCTACATGCTTACCGCTGGACTGAACAAAATCAATATGAAAATAAACATACACAAAACAAAAGTATGATTATATCAAATCGAAATAAAATACACAATATATAAATAAACGGGTTAAAAATAAACCAAGTGAAAAGTTACAAGTATTTGGGAAGGATAACTGAGAACAATAGTAAGATGGACGAATCAATAAATGAAAGGATGGGAAAAGCAAGAAGAAATATACCATACAATAAAAGAGCATTCCTTGGAAAAGGAGAAATACCGAGAAACATCAAAACGAAAACAATCAGGAATATTGGTCGATTAATAATGCTATACACCAGTGAACCATGGACTTTCCGAAAAATATAAAACACGAATAAATGCTATGCAAGTGAGATTCTTGAAAAAATCTAAAGTAAAACAAAAAGAGATCAAAGAACAATGAGATAGAAACTAACTGAAATGTAAACCCATACGTGCAAAATATTAGAATAACGTTGAGATGGTGCGGATATATGTGTTCCACGACGGAAGAGATGCTCACAAAAAGAGTATGAGAAATAAAAGTACAAGAAAAGAACGGAAAAGAAAGGCCAAGAAGAACATAGAATGACGGGATAAAAAAAGAGGCGAAAGAAAGCGGCATACCATGAGAATAATTTAAGGTCAGAAGAAGAGAAAAATGTAAAACAAAAGAATAAACTCGACTCCTCCCAAATGCATAAGGTTAAGTAAAGTATAATATGGTTTGTAAGTCTAGTTATATAACATTTTCATTTAGAAAATTATATTCAAGATGTTTGAATACAGTTTAGAGAGAATTTATGATATTTGTTTACCAACGAATAACTGCAGTGATGTGTGACTGAGATATTATTTTAACTAACTTTAACGTTATAATTACATTATTTTCATTGCGACTGGGAATGCACATATTTTCGACACGTTAGATTTATTAACATAATAATATTAATAATTATGAACTGTTGTAGATCGTCAGAGACAAGTATCCGAGCTAATCTAACTAAGAACTGTGAAGTTTTCAGTTGTTGCTCTGTACGTTTTACTGCATTGCAAATATATTATGCGTAACTTCTACTCCAATTGTTGTGAAATATATGATGGTGTGTCAGCTGGGACAAACAAAATTCTGTTAACTGTGTCTCGCCATTGCGCTTTGTCCTGTACAGTGTCTCAGCATTGTTTTCCCGGCAAAGAGTAACAATTCTTTACATATATCAAGCATATCCTTAGTTTATCTTTTGTATTATTTAACATGACTACCACCCTATGGCCAGCACTTTGTGGGACACCCAGTATGTAAACTAGAAGGATTCAAGCCCTCAGTACAATTCTTCTCTTATTCAGTAAATATTCTTTGGTCGCTTTTAGATTATTCATGCCAAACAACTAGAAAAAGTAAAGGTAACGCTTGCTTAAGACTATCCCAATTTTAGGTCAATTTGAGAATGACTCCGCCACCGCTTTTTACTTCCCTATTCTGAAAGACGAAGGAAGTATTGTAATCGCGAAAAAATCAGCTTCCGAGATTTCTCCAGATCTTCACGTTTCAGGGTCCCTAGATGACGAAAAACAGGTTTTCTGAATTCCGTCTGTCTGTCTGTCTTTCTGGTGTCGGTATAACCCAAAAATTATTTGCTGGGGGAAAATAATATTTTGCATACAAATTATATATCTACCTGGTATGAAACACAGAAAATTTCAGATGCAAGTAATAATTTGTACATATCGTAGGCTTTATTCTTGCCAAAAATGGGACCCGAAAGATGTAGAATAAATGCTGTGCGATAGAAAAAGGAACAACGAATTAATGCGGAACGTTAAATAGAGCTGGAACGCACGAATTCGAAAGGTCACCGAGGGAAGTTCTGGGTAAAGCCTTTTACAGGTTTTTATATAGAAGGAAGAGGAAGTTAGTAATTTATCCTGCTAGCGAACCCCTTATGTTTCAGTTTAAAAGGGTAGTTCACGCTGAGCTAGTGCACTCCATTAGGCTTGTTTTTCTGTAACAACACTGTAAAGCTACCCAAAGCGATTTCTTAATTTGTTGTACTCCAAGGATTGCAAGAAAATCAAGTTTTAGTCTCGCATCTTCAGGATTAACTAAACTGTACTCAAACGAACAAAATATCTTTAGCATGATTATCATTTTGTTTAAATGACTTGTTTAGCCGATTTTAGATGGCATTTACTAGATTTTCAACTTCGACAAGAAAAGTATTTATAATAACGTTCATCTTGTTAAAATTATTTGATATGAAACAATAAAACAAATAGTCTTCTCCACAAATATTTAGTGTAAAGACTGGGGTGACAACATGTTTCAAAACCAAACTGGCTTCATCATCAGGCCATAATCATCTGCAGAGGTGTATGGTTAAAACTGATTTACATAATAAAGGACACTACTTACTGCTATTAGAAAAATCTGGTGTGATACACTCACACAACTTCCTTTTACAGTGATCTTATAACTAGCCAAAAATTTGATTTTTAATTTTTAAGCATTTGTCAAAAATTTTCAAAAATTACAAATTTTACAAAAACGGTACAAAATAGAGCGTTAGTTGAAGAGATAAATTTTCTCTACAATTTTAAGTTGAATTTAAAAATGTAATAATATATCGGGTCTTCTATTTAAAATAGGATTTAATAAAACAAAATAGAAAAAATAACGAAAGAAACCCATTTTAGAAGTATTTAACTGGAAAATCACCTACCTCACATCAATACACATTAAAAATGTAATCAAAATGTAAAGTTTGAAAATAATCGTTAGAGCCCTTTTTGAAAAAATCGAAAAAGCTGAAAAATCACAAGAGTAAACACCTACTTCCGGTTATGCAATTTTCTTCAAAAGCTTGCTGTCTCATCTACATAGTACAAAAAACTTATATATGAAGTTTCTCCGTCATACCTCTTTCTGTTTTTGAGATATTCTGTTTACAGGCAGACAGACAGACACACAGACAGACAGACAGACCCACACACAGACAGCAGGCCAATGAACAAAAACATGTTTTTGGGGGTCAGGGGACTCGAAAACGTAAAGATCTGTTGAAAATTAAATTTAGAATTTTTGGAGTGAATCCAATACTTCTTTTACCGCAAAAGGAAGTAAAAAGCACATGTCAAAGCGTGACAGGCATTTAGAATGTATATACTAACTAGATTCAATGATAATGAAATTATCAAAATAGGTTAACAAAGACAAAACGAAGACAAAGTAAGGGATGAAAACAGCAAGAAAATGCCCAAGTTATTTTATATTCAAGAAAATGTAATTAGTATCAAAATTTGCTATTTCATTGAGTCTGAATTCATTATTATTGGCCATAATTTCAAAAAATTCGAGTAAATTTAACAAAATGCCTTTTTAAAATTTCATTTAAAGAAGTAGGATTTTAAAATTAATTTCAGTGGGTGAAATGAAAAAAAGTGACACTGCTTTTAATTTAGGATTAACCGATTTAAAATAGACGGTTTCTTAGTTACCAGAACAAACCAACGCACGTACTAAAATGAAGGCAAATAAAATTGTATACAAAATTGGCTTGGATTTGAATATTTAATGAAATTTTTAAAAATCTTATAGACAACTCGTGTTAGCGTGCTTATTTTTCACGCTTCTAACACTTGTGGTCTAAATAACTATTATAAGCTATATGCAAAATTTTGTAATCTTTATTAGGATCAAAATTATTTGACTAAAATGACCTTAATACATTCTACACGATGACATTGTGTTTAAAATTTTTTTAACATATAACTGATCTTAGGTACATTCAGTTTATTTAACTTCTAACATAGCTAAAATGCAGCCTGAACGACATTATAGTATTTTAATATCTTTTTATATTTTGTGTCTATTATGCAGCTATTAAAGGACCCAAAAGGTTACTATAATTTACTCTTTCAAAGTTGGTAGCTTTGACCGCCAAAAAGTCGGCATCAAATAGGAAATGTTTTATTTTTCGAAAACACCTTTTACAGCAATAATGTGTGCTTCTCTGAAAACCTATTTAGACCCTATAAGATATATCGAGCGATTTTTACTTAGCAAATTATGATTTTCGAAATTATCAAAATCCGTTAATAGTCTGTCTTTCAGCGCCGCAGTCACAATTTGGGGAAGGTATTTTTCCCCACCTGAAAAGTGAGTCGGAGCACCTGCCGCAATTCGTCCTTATTCTATTAAGTGTTGTCCAGATTCGTCTTGGTTGATCAAAGCCCCCCGGCCTGCTTGTAACGCATGGCATATTAAACACCTGGTAGAGGACTGTCCAATTAGCTCCTACAGTGGCAACCCATTCGATTTCCTGATTGCGACAAGAGAGTCAATAGAATATATTTGTAATCTTGATGTGTGTTTGTGAAATGTTGTTATTTTTGTTATATACTTACCTGTGATGTAGCCATAAGCTAAATATATATATATAATCGAAAAACCTTTTTACCCTAAGGTGTAAGGTAATAAGCTAAATAAATAATAATAAAATCCGATAAGTGCTATTTTTGGAAAATAAGTAATTTCTCAGAGATTTCCATAGTGTGCGTTAGTTAACTTTACAATCTCAAGGCTAGAAAACAATTTTATTTCTTTACCTTTCTCAAAAATTTAGTTTTTCTATTTTAAAAATATTTTTTGAAAGTTTACATACCAAGACCTAATTTTAAGATTCAATTTTTTTTAGGTGAAGACTAATGATTTATAATTGGAAAAAATAAGAGAAAATGTTAATTGTTATTTTAGATTTTTTATTAAAAGTAATATGTTCGCACAATTTTTACATTTTCGATGAAAGAAGCTTTTTAGGAGAAATATTTTTCAATGATAATTAATCCCGGATGATCAGAAATGGTTGTGAATTTTTTTTCTTGCACTGTTAATGTTGGTTACTCTGCTGTCAATTTTAGTGGCACTGTAAGTCTATGTCAAATTCGAGGTTAGCAGGATATGTTTTGCGTCAGTTTTGATACAGACTGACTCAAAACCTAACCTGCTAACCCCTTCATTTTTGGAATCAGCGGAGGGTTAAGAAAATTTGAATTGTGTAACATCAAGCTTTGTGATCTGAAGGATTTAAATTCTACGTTATTGGTTATGATTCCTGTGACTAAAAACAAAAATTCCAGAAGCTTTACTATAACAGGAACATTTTATGAAATTTATAAAATGTATGCAAGCTTGCGACCAAAACATTTGGCCAATCCAAATTAACTTTTCTTTATAAATTAACATAAAGGGAAATGTACGTCCCAATTTGTAGGGATAAAAAGTTTGGAAATATGGTAAAGCAAATTGCAAGATTTTTAAACCTGCCCAACCCGGAAACCTAATTTCGGAGCTCGCCAGTCACCATTCTTGTGGATTCAGGCGGAGACCTTCTCACATTAAAACGTCACGGTGGCCAGTGCAGTTGCCGAAGGATATGTAAACTACTCGCTCAACAAAAAATTTAAATTTCCAATAGAATTGTGCAATCCGTAGAACTGGAACCAGCATTATTATCAAGCTCATCCAGTATTAACACTGAAGAAGAAATCTTTCAAGCCAAAAAAAAAAAATCAAAATATGATCACGCAAGCAGCCTCAACCATGTTAAACTTAGCATTTGCGTCATCAAGCAACACTGGTCAAGCAGAACAAAACCAGCTCGAATCCGAAATTTCAATTTTTTTTTATTATTATAGTAATTTGCATTAAACAATCAGAATTAATTACAATAAATTCTGTGAGTTAATTGTATAAAATGAGTACAGTCTTGAAGAGATGAGCGCCCACTGATGCCATCTCGGTTTTCCTTCATGTTGAGGTTTGGGGGGTGGTTATTTTGTCTTTATTCTTCTGTCAGGTCCCACGGCCATTTGCGTTTCAATCTTCGGATGGTTGGTTGTTGCGTTAGGGGTGTGATTATGTCGTTGGTATGTCCTAGAAGTTTTTCGTGATGGCTAACAGCTCGCTGTCTAATTATGTCCCGCACATATTGTATGTTGGAGTCAGCGTAAAGTGTAACTACGATTTGATATGTACCAGGGAGCATTAAATATGTTTCTCAAAGTCTTCGATTGGAACCGTTGTATTATGTCAATATTTGAGTAGCTTGCACAACCTCATAATTCACAGCCGTAGGTCCATATAGGTCTTATAATGGTTTTGTAAATTAATAATTTGTTTTCTAGTGACAGTTGTGGATTTCGTCCTACCAGCCAATACATTTTTTTGATTCTGAGCTCCATTTCTTTATGTTTTTTTGATATATGTGTTTTCCACGTTAACCTTTGGTCCATGTGAAGGCTCAGGTATCTATCGTTGTCTGCTTGTGGTATAGGAACGTTGTTTAGAGTTGCAGGTGTACATAGTGTTCGTCTTGTGAGCGTTATATGAGTAGACTTTGTTTCGTTGACTTTTATTTTCCATTTCTGCAACCATTCTTCTAGAGTATTTAGACCTTCTTGCGAAAGGTTTCCCGCAGTTTGAGGATCTTCATGGCATGCAAGTATGACAGTATCATCTGAAAATGTTCCCAGTGTTGCGTTTGGCGTAGTCGGTATGTTTGTAGGACTAGACCCAAAACACTGTCTTGAGGGACACCAGCGGTGGTTGGGTGTAATTGTGAAACTTCATTTCCAAGTTTGGTCTAGAATCTATAATATAATTTTCCTTAATGTGTGTCTGTGTGTCTGTGGCACAAAATAAAATCTCACGTTCCGGCTTCACAGATGTTTATATTTGTTTAGGTCTTGTTTTTCTTATCTTAGCGCTCGGCTCGGAGCTTGACCTTTCGCATATCCTATTTCACGTGCGCGTAGCGCGCAATTTGCTTGTAATCTATAATCGCCCTAATTGCAATGTGGTCGCGGAGCTAGCAACACGCATACAAGCGCTCCGCCCGCCTGTAGAAAATTATACGTTTGTGCAGTTCGAGAAATTTACTTGTATTAAAATGGAGACAAGAAACCGTAGTAAAAACGAAAGCGAAGATAATACCAATGCTCTAGCCCAAAAAATTGCTGATAATTTTATAGAAAGTGACGTGTTTATGGTTAAACTTAGAGCTGAACTTAAGGCTGTGTTCGATGAATTCTTAAGGATTTGGAGGGGAAAATTACCAATTTAGAAGAACAATTGGGTGCCGCCAAATCTTCTTCTGAAGTCCTGTTCGGTGAATAGTGAATATGAGCAATATACCCGAAAAACAGTCTGCGGATCTTTGGGATACCAGAGCCTCCAAACGAAGACACCGAGCAGGTGGTCACTAAATTTTCTAAGGAAAAGCTTAACATCGATTTACATAACCATGCAATTGATGTGTGCCATCGGTTAAAAAGTAAAGAAGGGAACTAACTGTAAACCAATTATTGTTAAGTTTGTGCAGCGTAGTGTAAAACAGCGCGTTTTCCAAAGCAAACGCAAATTAAAAGGTACCTACTAAATTGGTTATTCGGGAGGATCTTACTCGAAACCGGTTGGAGTTATTAAAATACGCTGCAAATAAATTAGGGTATAACTCAATATGGATTAATAATGGAAAAGTTTTTGTTAAAATAAAGAGAAATGTTCACATTATCAGTACATGCAATGATCTGGATGAGCTGCTTATCTAGTATTTTACAGAGCAGTTTGCGCGCTTCACAGTGAATACCAACCATCTAATAAACTTTTCCCGCTAGTTAGGTTTTCTTCACGTGGAAAACACTTTTTAAAAATTGTAACTTTATTTATAAAAAGCAAAAAATACGGAGCTTACAATCGTCTTAATATAATGGGAGCGAATGCAGAACTAACTTCTAAAAGCTGCAGCTGAAAGCAATCGGAATATGCACATACAAAGGCTTATTATAACTTATCTACAGATATGTCCTATCTTAGCAGTGTAAGCTAGTCTAGGCATGGTAACTCGCTGCTGATCATGTAAGTCAGTGACACAGCCTTAGTAACAAAACGTGTAAGTCGGTGATTATATTTGTTTGCTGCTTTTTCTTGACAACGGGACTTAATATAATTATTAAGGGATAATAAAATTAGCAAATCAAGATGCAGATTTAGACGTTTTGTTTATAAATTGCAAGTGTTTAATTGACATGTGACGCTCACAGGTAACACGACTCACGAAAACTAATCCTGGTGACAGGTGACAAACAAAACGATTTTTTCAAAAATCTAGGAAAATTTCGATAAGCAGCGGGAAAAATATAATAAGATAACTTGGAATGTATCGCCTATTAACATTTTCGGCAGGCAACAAGCCGCGACTTCGTGTTGGCTTGTACTTGCCTACCTCAAATGTTAATAGGGCCTTACATTCCTTGTTACTTAAATAGCTATTAAGTTGTTACCAGTTAAGTAATTATCTAAATTTATGTTCTTTTTTGTATTCTAGTTATAACATTGTTAACAATTACAGTTACAATATTGTTTAACATTTCACATTGCTTTTCTTGTTTGTTTGTTGTGAGAACCGACATTTGTCAATACGCAGTTTTATTTATTTATATGTAATTTGTTTTTGCATCCTTAATGAACGCAATCTCTTTACGTCTTGCACATGTTAATGCCAGATCTTTGATACCGAAATTGCACGATGTGAAACTTTTTTTAAGTGGAACTAATTATGATGTTCTGGCTGTTAGCGAAACCTGGCTAGATAATCAAATAAGTGACGATTTTGTTAATATCGGTGGTTATAATGTAATACGACATGATCGTGCTGAAAGAGGCGGTGGTGTATGCATTTATTTAAAAAATCATCTTGGTTACTCTGTAGTTGATATAAACAATTCATTTATCGAACAACTATGGTTAACGCTTAAAATTAATAAATTAGTACTTGCTGTGGGGGTTGAATATAAACCACCCAATCAAAATTATAAATTGTTCTGTGATACATTTGAACAGTCGTGCACTCAGTTAGCTCTCGCTACTGATAATCTTATTTGTTTTGGGGACTTGAATATAATATCATGCATCTACTTTACCTGATTCTATATGTATATTATACAAATATGCTGGAGTCTTTGGGTCTTACACAAATTATCGAGGAACCGACAAGATTTGGGAGATCACTCTTAGATCACATTATTGTATTTAATACTAGTATTGTTATGAACTCAGGAGTTATTGGGCCAACAGTTTCTGATCATGAAACTATTTTTTTGTGTATCATAAAACTACTAGATCTTATAAAAACTTCAATATGAATGCACTTCCGGGACTAAAGTTGATACTTTAGTCCCCGTAAACAGGGACTAAAGTAGCTCATTTAATCCCTAGGGACTAAAGTAAAAATGATACCGTAACTATGGTAAATTTATGTACACACGAGGTTAGTAGGTTAGGTTTTGTTTGTCATTTGACACACACTGACGCAAAACTTAACCTGCAAATCTCGAATTTGACATATACTGACAATACACTTCAGTACTGCCAACTGATTCAGGCTACCCAGGGCCTTTTGCAATTCAGTTTTTAATAAATTGTAATTGTCAGTTTCCAAATTGACAGATTCCAAATTTTGGAAATGTTTGATGATAATGTTCCCAAAAGTGCTAAAAATAGCATATATACCTCGGGACCAAAGTGCCTAAATCACTTGAGTGGTTGTTACCCTCGGGATTCGCCCTCGACGCAACAAACTCCACTCGCGGGATTAAATGGTGCACTTTAGTCCCTCATGATATAATATACTATTTTGCACTTCCGGGAATAAAGTTGATACTTTATTCTCCGTAAACAGGCACTAAAGTAGCTCATTTAATTCCTAGAGACTAAAGTAAAAATGATACCGTAACTATGATAAATTTATGTACACACGAGGTTAGTAGGTTAGGTTTTGTTTGTCATTTAACACACACTGACGCAAAACTTAACCTGCAAATCTCGAATTTGACATATACTGACAATACATCTCAGTACTGCCAACTGATTCAGGCTACCCAGGGCCTGCTGAAATTCAGTTGACAGTTTCCAAATTTTAGAAATGTGTGATGATAATGTTCCCAAAAGTGCAAAAAATAGCGTATATACCTCGGGCCTAAATTCCTTGAGTGGTTGTTGCTCTCCGGCTTCGCCCTCGAGGCAACAAACTCCACTCGCGGGATTAAATGGTGCACTTTAGTCCCTCATGATATAATATGCTATTATATTGATTATGTGGATTCAAAAATGTCTTTTCTTAATAACAATATTACAACCGTAATTGACAAACATGCTCCTATTAAAACCTTCACAAATTTTAATAAAGGGAGTTCTCCTTGGTTAAGTGAAAACTCAAAATTTCTAATGAAACTTAGTTGGAATTACTATAAATTGTTGCGCAATCTTGCTACAAAAACCATTAAATTAGAAAAAAAATCTCAGTTTGAACATAAGATTAAATCAAATAATTGTAAAGAAACTTGGAATATGCTCAAACAGATGAAAGTAGTGAATGACAATAAAAAATATGAATTGTCTCCTGATCTTCAGAATCCAACTGAGATTAATGACTATTTTATCGATAGTATCCCTACTATACATGGTACTAATGCTGATTTTTTAAAATTTTATACTAATAAACCTAGTGTTACTTCTGAATTTAAATTTATCTCAGTAGATTTATCAACAGTTGCAAAATTTATTAGTGAAATTAAAACTAACGCTTCTGGGTGTGATAACATTAATATTAAGATCATAATGTTTTTCTGTCCTACTATTTTACGTTACTTAACACATATAATTAATTGTTGTTTACTTACTAATACTTTCCAAAAACTTTGGAAAAAGGCAGTTATTACTCCCATACCAAGAAGCCCCAATCCTAAAATATACAAAGATTTACGGCCTGTAAGCTTGTAGAAGGTTTTAAATGTTCAGATTCGTCATCTAAATGAAAACAATATCTTGCCTGATAATCAATCACGTTTTAGGTCTGGCTATAGTTGTTCAACTGCATTACTGAACGTCACTGATAACTTAATGACTACTAATGATCGAAACCAACTCTCGGTATTAATCCTTTTTGATGTCAGTAAAGCTTTCGATACTTTAAGTCAACATTTTGCTCGATATTCTAAAATATATAGGCTTCTCAAATAGTGCTGTTGATTTACCGCGAAGTTACCTTTCTGACAAACTCCAGAGTGTTAAGTTGGTGAACGAGTCATTGGCGTATAGATCACTATCTAGTGAAGTGTCACAAGACTCCATACTAGGCCCTTTACTATTTTCAATTTATACTCACCCCTTTCATAGCGTCGTTAAGACTTGTATGGTGCATATGTACACTGACGACACGCATTTATACTACTCATTCGAGTCTGAAGAGGTTTTACAAGCTTTAAATGATATACAAGTTGATTTAGATTCTATTTTCAAAATTTCATCCCAACACAGTTTAATCTTTAATCCTCTCAAATCGTTAGTCATACTCTTCGGTAACAAACAAAAACTGGGGGATTTAAAGACTCTAGTAAGTTTAAATATTGATGATCAAGTAATTTCAATTAGAGAAGAATAAAAAACCTTGGAAAAATGGTGAATAATAGCTTTAGATATAATTCTTTTGTGAACAATTGTATTAAACGTGCTTACCTAAATTTAAAGTAATTTATCCGCATCGCCATTATCTTCCACAAAATCTTAAAGCTCAGTTGTGTGATTCTTTAGTTTTAAGTAATTTTAATTATTGTTCGCAAATTTACGGTCCTTGTATTACCAAAGACACTTCTTCCCGAATTCAAAATTCTTGCATAGGTTTAATTTTTGGCATAAAAAATTATAACCCCGTTTCACATAAATTAAAAGGCATACAATAGCTTAGCATGGAAAACAGGAGACTGCTGAGTTCTGCCTATCTGTATCACAGCATTATTACAGAAAAACAACCCATATGCTTGTATCATAAAATAACCTTTCGTACAGATGTACATAAATTGAATTTGCGTTTCAAAGGTGGAATAACACCGCCAATTCACCGAACTACAATGTACAAAGGTTGTTTTTCGTATAATATCTTTAAAGTCTATACTGCTGTCACACATTCTCTTAAAACCCTTCCACTTGGATAGTTTAAAAATACATTTTGCCAGGTTTTGCTTGATAGTCAGTTTAGTAATTTGTTTCATTCTTGATACTACTAAGTGTAGATATGATTAATTTTACTGTGCTATTGTGTTGTTCCTGCGTCTTTATAATAAGCTAATTGCTATCAGGGGTTCGGTGGAAGATCAGAAATTGCTTTGTAGTAACTGAACTGGATCTCTGTGATTTCCACTTATTACAATAAATTTTGGTTTCTTTAAATAATTAAATTATGTTAGTGGTGTAATAATTTATTAAGTGAAAATAAAATTATTATTATTATTTGATAAGTATGGTTTGAGCAGAAGATAGTATTGGCGAGGAAAAATATGTTTGATCTTAAACAGTAGTCCATTATGCCATACACGGTCAAATGCGTGTTTAACGTCTAGGAAGATTGCTGAAAAGTACTTCTTTCTATTGAGCGATGTTTGAATGATATTGGTTATTCTATGACACTGTTGTATAGTGGAGTGCCCTCTCCCAAACTGGTGGTTTGGAATCTATTCGTCTAATATAGCAGCTTCGTTAATTCGTTTTAGTATTAACTTTTCAAAAAGTTTCGATACGACAGGTAGTAAGCTGATTGAACGCTACGACTGAACTTCGTTTGGCGGCTTCCCAGGTTTTTGGATTAGGATAATTTGCGCAAACTTCAATTGCAAAAGCCAATAGGTTAACCGTAGCATTGAGTTGAAGAGTGCTAGTAAGAATTGCTACCCTCTTCTTGGTAGTTGTTTGAGTACGATGCCCTTTATTAGATCTTAGCCTGGCGCTTTTGTATTACTAAGGAACTTTATTTCATTTCGTAATCAGTTACTTGTACAGTCGTGTGCAAATAAATCTGGGACAGTGTTTTTTTAACATGCAGATTCAGTTAAGAATTGAAGAATATCTCCATAGATTTCCTGCTATCAGAAAGAGTTACATTAAACTTTAACAGGTACTGAAACCCGTAACTCTCTCTGATAAGAAGAAATCCATGGAAATATTCTTCAAATTCTTAACTGAATCTGCACGTGAAAAAAACACTGTCCCAGATTTATTTGCACACGACTGTACATTATTTAATTGGGAGGGATAGTTGCAACGGTGCATCGAGAAAGTTGTCAACATCTTCATTAGCCTCATTGGAGTTAGGTGTAAATACCTCCGCTAAGTGTTGGGCATTTTTACGTAATGGAGGAACTTGTAGTTGAGGTCTCTTGAATCCATAGTAGCTTTCCAAATACTATAGTCATCTTTGCATAGGCTACTTATGTAGATCTGAAATGATTCATTCCTTGTCTCTGTCATTTTCTTCGTAAGCTTGTTGGTAAGTTGATTGTATATAGTTTTGTCGTGGATATTACGTGTACGCTGCCTGACTGCCCTAGCCTTTCTTTTTTCTTTTACCAGTTCGCATATTTCTTTTGGAACATTAGGTGGGTTACGTTTTTGGTCAATCAGTGGTGTTGCACTCCACACTGTCTCTTGTATTGTCATTATAAAATGATTTACTGCACTTTCTAGCTCTTCTGATGACTTTAATCTTACGTTAGTGTCTATGCATTCATGTACATACTGTTTAAACTTATCCCAATCAGTTCGACTATTACAAAGTACTGGCTTGGGTTGTTTCATGATTATTGTGGTGCTGATGGAAGCAAGTACTGGACTATGATCTGAAGGTAGGTCATAGCTAGGAGAAACATCTACATAATTTCTTGAAATGCCAGCAGCTATGTAAAAATTTAATAAATCCGGAATCTTGTTTACATCGGTTGGCCAGTGTATTGGAGTGCCAGTTGAGATATATCGATAATTGTTGTCCGTAATCCATATCGTATGCTTACAGTTAAAATCGCCGCCAACTAGAAATTTCTGACCGAGTGAGTTGAAGAAGGGTTGTAATATGTCTTTGGTTAATTTATGTTTTGGAAGACAACACACAGCAGCTATCGTGAGTGGGAAGCTTACTGACTTCAATAACTGAAGCTTGTAAGACGGGTTCTTCGTACTTCAGCAGTTCATGATGTAAAATTGTGTCACGCATAATAATAGCCGCACCACCATGGGCTGTGTTGTCCGGATGTTCAGTGTGATAGATGTGGTATTGAGCTATTTTTATGAACGTTCTTGTTGCGAAATGAGTTTCAGATATGAGTAGGATATCAATATTATTCATTTTAAGAAAGACTTCCACCTCTTGTTTTTTGTTTTGGAGGCCGTTGGTGTTCCGTAATGCAATTTGTAAGAATTTGGCCATTAATTAACTAGTTTGGTAATCACTTTTGTAAGCATGTTTAGGATCATGCTGTTTTGTTGTAGCAATTGATTAAACATTCCCTTGAATTCAGCAAGGAATTGCGTACGGGTAAGGTCATTTGATGTTTGTGGTTTATTTGCTGCTATGTGGTTATAGGTAGTTACTGGTGTTTTAGTGAAATCGTTTGTTGTTGGAGAAGAAAGAAAATCCTTTATATTCGGTTTATATTGAGCATGTTGTTGCCAATTTGGGTGAATCTTGTTTTGTAAATCTCTGTAGACTGTAATTTGCCCGATGCGACCTTTTGCATGTGTCCCTAGTTTTAGCGCACGTTTTGCAGTCATGGTTTCCAGCACATTTAACACACGCATAGGGGCGATTGCAGTACGGTTTGGTGTGATTATAATTTTGGCATCTTGTACATTAAGCCAAATTTGTGTTTTTCTTAGGCGGTTCCACAGATATTTTTAGGTTTTGCAGATATTGCAATTTATAGATATCTTTATTATTTACTGCAGGTTCTAGATCTACAAAAAATAACGGTAGGGCCTCCTTAGTTTATCTATGTTTTATGTTTATAATATTCCTAACTTTATGATTTTTCAATGCCAGTTGAAATTATATCATTTGTTGGGGTTGTGGGATGTAGATATCGTATAACCACTCTGTACGCACGATCTTGTTTAGTTTGATATGTGTGGTGAATAACATTGTTGTCAATGAAATAGTTGATGAGTTTCCTGTATGAGTCAGGTGTGTGTAGATTGATCTTAACGACATTATTTGCCATACATTAGGTGATATATTGCTTTTGTTCAACTATGTGTTTTATACTATCCACCATATCCTGATAGTTCATTACTTCTTGCACAAAGATTGGCGGTGGCTTTGGTATTTTATCGGGGTGCTTCGCATTGTTAGTTTCGCGGCTGCTACGGGCTACGTCTGTTACTTCTAGTAAGCCTGAGAATGTGTTTGTTTGTGTAAATTTCAAATGTCCGTATAAGTATAACTTACTGTTCTCATATTACGATTAATTATAGTTTCAACAAGTAATGTTGTAACTATTCTAAATACGTTTTGTTAACGTTGCAGCTATTACCGCTTCTCGCATCCTAAGCACAGTCAGTTTTCGTCGTTCCAGTCTTCTTCTCGCAATCAAAGTTAATAAACAAAAATGTAATAATTAATAAATTTTCTTATTTTGCTATTTAAATCAGAATTAGGTGGTCGTCGGAAAAGTAGTGGTCGTTGGAAAGGTACTTACAGTGTAAAACTCATGCTGAATGGATATTCCAGCACTTGTTATACAATATACTATTCTTCATTCAGTTTACATATTCTAAAAATTTTGAATAGATAGAAAAGCACATTTTAATCAACTTTTTTTAAGTAATTTTTTTTCTATCTTGGCTACTAAATACATTTATCCAAATTATTTTCAAAAAATTTTAAATTTAACAGATAACGAAGGTTTGGCCCAATCATCAGCCATCGCCTAACAGCAACGCTATACCGGTCATAAGATCCTTTTTGATAACACTTCCATTATCTGCCAATCCTAACTCTTCTTTACTAGAAAGATTCGCGAAGCCCTTGAGATGTACAAACACTCTAATAATCTCAATTGGGACGAAGGCTTTCCCCTTCTCTCTATGTCGAAAGTGGTAATTTGTAAGTCCAGCCCACCGCGACTCTGCCGCGACCGCACTTGCAAATAAATTCTCACCTTTCTCTTGTCGATAGTTAGAAGAGTTTCGCCTCTCGCGTGGAAACACGTTGTGTTTCCGTGCTTGAAATTCTTTACAAAAGTGGGAGAAACGTTGAGTTCTTCTACCTCAATGATGACGCGGTCCAATCCCGGAAGTCGTTTATGGCGTAATGACAATAACCGTGAAAGCCTTCGAAATCAGAAACAAACAAGGCTGCGAATTTTTACATAAAGAGATATTGAAATGAATGAAACTAAATGCATGTCATGAACCTAATAATTTATTTCAATCAAATTTTTTGAATTGCTGTAAAATTACAGAGAAGTAATTGAAATTGCATGCAGTACTATAGCGAGATATTATAATAATTAATAATTATGTAATTTATTATATTTATTTTAAATAAAGCTATATTATTGCAGTTTATTAGATCGCTTCTTAAATAATAAATAACAAAAACTCATAAAAATAATATATACATACTTTTCAAAACAGTTAAAGGATACTTTTAACAGTAATTTAGAAAAAACAGGCAGTTAACATGTGTAACTATTGTTTGCAAGTGGTATAAAATATATTTTAAAAGTTTTGAACAGTGTATTAGGTTATATTAATACATCGCTTAAATAACGAAAGAAGTTATAATTAGAAGTAGGTGCAATAAGAATTAAAAATTAAAGAAATATAATTAAATATTAGTAGAAAGCACAATTTCACATTTAATTGAAATCATTATACTATTTTTTTTCTGAAATTGTTTATGCAAAACCACCCTAAACCAACATTTAAAAAAACAAGTGTTTATAGGATATGTTGTTTTTCGTGAACTTAGGCAGACCATTCTGATGGGGTGCTTCTCCTTCTACTTTTTGAAGGAAAAATATATTATATCTATTCAGCATATTAATGTTACACAATATTTTAAGCTAGCCATGTGTCCGATTTAAATATCCATCCACGAAGCATTGGAAGGCACGGAATGCTATCTCGCAAGCATCGGGTGACGCTTCTGTTTTGTCGCACTTTTCCAGTACATTAATTGCGTAATCTCTGTCCGGAAAATGTAGTTCAGTTGTAGCCAGAAATTGCTTTAATTGAAACTGCCCAGATTGAGTCATAATGCCTATTCTAACAGCTACGCATTTTATGAAACATTTCGTCTTTTCATCTTCTGGAAACATCTGTGGCGCCACCTCCAAAGTGGATGAATTTATATTGTTTTCTTTAATACAGGGTGGGATACTGGTGTCCAGTTCTTGGTCCAACTAGAATAGTAAAATGTTGTAGTGAACTTGAATTATTTAGTTACATGTAAGGTAGCCGTAATTAATAACCATTGAGTGACATAAGCAGGAAAGAAGAGATATGCAGAATGCACCAATCAATAAAAGAAATAATATGTCAAAAAGTGAACAATGAAAATCCAGAATTTTGACGTTTCTTGACCAATCAAAAAATATCAGTGGATATATCTTCCTAGAAGGTATTCAAGTGACTATTTTAAACAAATGATTTTTATTAGAAAAAGTCAATATTAGTGTTCTGTAACTATAGAAATTGCGTAGTTTGTTACTAGATTTACTGAAAACTAATTTGAAAAAGTGGTTTGGTTCATTGAATAGTCCCTCGAATGCCATTCTTAGTCAAAGTTAATTAAGTAGGTTATTTTTGCGGTAGTATCACTACTCACCTCCATTGCGCTTGGGATTAGGACTCGTGCTAAAGCACTCGTTCTAATCACATTCGTGATACCACCGCAAAAATGGCCGACATGGTATTATAAGTGAGTATTAATAAATCTTATTTAGCGAGAAAATTTGATATGGATTTATTGTATTAATGTGTTCATACCTTTCGCTGCAAACAATTTGTCGATAGAAAAAACGTTAATAAAAATATAGAAAACACCTTCATCTTGCCTTCACAGTTTGCGACTGCACTATTACACTGCTGAAATAATAGTAGGCAGGACAGAGTGGTATATTATTTAGCTTATCTGTGCCACTGGAAAGACGTATCTCGTGTTACATAATACATTGATCACTTAAAATTTAATAACAGGTTAACTGGTTTGCGTCACCTATGCTAATTTCTGTAGCTGCTGCTAATTTGTTTAGGTGTTGAACAGTTAGAAGGAGTTGCTCATCATGTTTTTATCTTCTGGAATGCAATAATTAGTTACTTGGGCATGAGACCAGGCGATTTTTTTGGTAATAGTGTATTACTAGCGAATGGCTTTGCCGGTATTTTTACGAATGTTTGTTATTTTGGCAAAGTCGCGAAGCAAACTAACTTGGTGAAATTCCCGATTCGAAGGCGATGGAAATTGTCAAGGTTAGCGTGTCGAGAAACTTGAATAACAAATGTTGCGAGCAAAAATTATAACTCCTAAATAGATTTTCACTTATAATACCATGAGTAGTCAAAGTCATGTCGAATATTTTTACTGTGGTATCACGAATGTCCATAGCGCTTAGGTTCGATTAGAACAAGTGCGCTAGCATGAGTCCTAATCCCAAGCATGAGTAGTGATACCAGCGCAAAAATATTCTACTTAACTCTCACTAAGAATAGCATTCGAGGGACTATTCCATGAACCAAACTACTCCTTCAAATTAGTATTCAGTAAATCTAGCAACAAACTACGCAATTTCTATAGTAACAGAACACCAATATTGACTTTTTCTAATAAAAACCACATTTGTTTAAAATATTCGGTTGACTAGTCCCCTCAGATTATATAACCCAATCCCATCAATCAATTTTCAAAATTTGAACCAATCAAAGTCGAATACAGCGAATATTTGGCACTAGTGCAATACCCGGGTATTTGCACAAGTGCAATATCGAGTATTTGCGGGAAGAAGAGCAAACCAGCTAGATACACAAGAAATTTCAGAAATAAAAACTGCAAACTCTTTAAAAATGAATAGTGTGTTATACAAATGATGACATTTTTTCGAGGAATAGTCTTGCAATATTCCCCGAGTGCATTCTGTATAATTCGAATATTTCTCTCGAGAAATACTCGAGAACGCGAAGCATTCGAGAGAAATATTCGAATAATACAGAATGGACTAGGGATATAACTACTGAATACCTTCTAGGAAGATATATTCGCTGATATTTTTTTGATTGGTCAAGAAACGTCAAATTATGGATTTTCATTGGTCACTTTTTGACAGATGACAGATGAATTGAATAGTCATATACAATACCGTGAGCGGTCGACGAATTGCCGAACATTTTTGTATATGTAAAGTATATGAGTGTTTATAGCTTCGATATAAATTTTGAAGCAATAAACAGGAATAAACACTGACAAAAATGTATGCAATTCGTCGGCTGCAACCGGTATTTGAAGGACTATTCAACGAACAAAATTGACATTTCTTAGTAATTAATAAATTATATCACGTCCTTGTAAATAAAAATCTGTTGATGTGATAGTAATTTGTACAACTAGTTTTGAAAGTCATATTTTTTTCATGAATTTGCAATGTGATAACTAGGGTTAATCCCGAGTT
This sequence comes from Agriotes lineatus, assembly GCA_940337035.1. Taxonomy (NCBI): domain Eukaryota; kingdom Metazoa; phylum Arthropoda; class Insecta; order Coleoptera; family Elateridae; genus Agriotes; species Agriotes lineatus. The sequence continues at coordinate 5,957 of CALNHX010009266.1, read as the reverse complement.
AATCAAGCAAATAGATGAAAAAAATTCTTTTGAAACGTGTTGTACACGTAGTTTTTGTTGCATAGTGATCTCTTGCTCGAAATTTAGTCGAAAAGAACTTCGTAATTGACAACTGTCAAATTGACATTTCAATAAAATAGTTAAAAAAGTGTACTTTTTTCACGATTTTTGCGTTAAAACAAGTGGAACTTTGAATACGATTTTTCGTTAAAAAAAGACGACTTTCACGATCACTATGCAACAAAATTTGGTGTGATACACTTACCCATCTTCCTTTTACAGTGATCTTATAATTAGCCAAAAATTATGATTTTTAATTTCCAAGCATTTGTCAAAAATTTTCAAAAATTGCAAATTCTACAAAAACGGTACAAAATAGAGAGTTAGTTGAAGAAACAATTTTTTTCTAGAATTTTAAGCTGAATTCAAAAATGTAATAATATACCGGGTGTTGTATTTAAAATAGGAGTTAATCAAAAATATAGGAAAAAAAAACAAAAGAAACCCATTTTAGAAGTATTCAACTGGAAAATCGCTTATCTCAAATCAATACACATTAAAAATGTAATAAAAATATAAAGTTTGAAAAAAATCGTTAGAGCCGTTTTTGAAAAATCGAAAAAAAATGAAAAATCACAAGAGTAAATTTTCTTCAAAAGATGGCTGTGTCATCTACATAGTAAATAAAACTTATATATGAAGTTTGAACGCCATACCTCTTTTCGTTTTTGAGATATTCTGTTCACAGACACACAGACAGACAGACAGACCAATGAAAAATACGTTTTTTGGGACCAGGGGACTCTAAAACGTGAAGATCTGTTGAAAACTCAATTTCGAATTTTTGGGGTGAATCCAATACTTCCTTTATCGTAAAAGGAAGTAAAAATAAATTATCAACTTTGACATTGCTTATATCATACTTGATGACTTTTACAGGTAGTTAAATAAATCTCACAGGAAGAGAAAAAATTGTCATTAAAATTCCTCTAGCGGAATTGTTGCACAATTTTACGCTGGTTGGTGCAAATAACAGAAATACTAAATTATCATTCGTTATTAGTTAACATGAAGGGGGTGAGCTGAATAGTTTCAACTATTTCCCAAATAATGACGCAGAATGAAAGTTTAAATGCTGTCTTTAATATACCGCCTGATTAAGAGAACATATTTGGTGTTTGACATGGATGCAAGTGAAAAAAATGAAGTGATATCACAAGGAAAAAGTTTTGATTTTTTAGCAGTTTAAAAACACACGTTAAATTTTGAACAATTATGGCATTTGATTGGACAATAGAGATGTGGGAAATAGTTGTATATAGGGTGTCCGTTTTCCGAGTACATGCAAGAGGGATTTTTTTATAGCTTTTCAGAGAGCGAAACAAAGTGGCACATTTTTTGATTTTAGATGTCATTTAGTAACAAATTATATTTTATGCAAAATGTAGGGCTAAAATTAAGATACATCGCAATTTATTAGAAAAGTTAGATTGTACTAATTTACAATCTTATCGAAAATAATACCAATTTAATGTATATAAAAAGCTGGCCCTGATAACAATGACCGTCACCTCCAAACAACACATTTTAATTGGAATCTATATTGGAAAACTATTATTTTGCTTAGAAATAGAAATAAGAATAATATGTTTCCATCATACATGTATAAACGAGTCAAGTCCGTCCATCATGCTGTATCGTTATCGATGTAATTTACTTGTCCCCGATCGGGCTTACTTGCTTTAGAGACATCTAGCGGCAATGGCACAAGCTTTTGCTGCTATAAGCATGGTTTTGTTGAAATTTAACAATTTCTAGTAAATCAATACGTTAACTAAGTTTATTTGTGGAAGTTTTAATCCACGGTCTTGCAGATAAATTAATCGTATAAAGGGTCCTGGAACAGTAGTTGACAATAATGGGGAGATACAATTATCACAGGTAATCTTTTGTTGTATTTTTCTAATTATGTATCCCGATACAAATGCTATGGATGCTGAATAAAGGATGGTTTCAGGCATATAATTGATTTTTAAACTTTGGATTTTCAACCGTAATTCTACTAGTCCAGTGCATTTAGGGTGTGACCTAGGAAAAAATCCTAGAGAGCTGAAATTTGGTTTACACCTACCTTTCATCGTTTCAAATAAGGGTTGAGATGTCCCCAACAATCCGTTGTACGCATAACTTTTGAGAGTGCTCAGAAGGTCGATTTTTCGGCTTTTTAACTATATCTTCGTTCCTATCGGCTTTACTACTACGAAGGCGCAATAACAAAAGAAAGGTAATACAATTCTCTACAAAAAAGGTTACCAAAGTTTTTACATACAAGTAACAGTTTTCACGGAAATTTGGTAGGAAGGTCATGAGTTTAGGAAATATTATTATTCATCTTGAATATTGTTGGTGGGCGCAAAGACCCTTGCTCAAAGGCATACATAGAATCGATGTCTGGATCATCAATGTTCTGGTCGCTTTCGATTTCGGTTACCTGCGAATCCTCCATTGGTGCAGCGTTCAAACAAGATTTTCCGTGACAATGACGGCAAATTGGTATGAAGACGAGTCCTAATAGTCGTCCTCAGCCGTTTGTGCAATTACAAATAATAATTTTTAGAAAACAGTCTGGAGCAGGAGGTACTGATGATTTTTTACGTGCAATAAGTTGTCCTTCAATATCCATCCCCAATCTTCTGGATTCAATTTATTACTCCACCAAGTCTGTACTAGATAGTATACTTGGTAGAGATGCTCTTCAGCTGCTTTGGCTCTAGGTGGTAATAGGCTTAACCTTGCAGATTTGTCTTTACCTACGGATTTAGCGAAGCACAAATAATGATAGGTGTTTATGGAATCTTCTTTAACTGGAGCGCCATGTATGCCCAAAAAATATAGTAATCCAGTATGAGCAGTTGATTTGTGGAGAGCGTCACTTTTATTGAAAACTTAAGCTGCATTCTGTAAGTCGTGTGTTTTTTGCAATAATTTCAGAGCTCCTGTTTTTCCCTTATGAAAAAGAGCAGATGTTGCATCGCAATCAGAGAACGCATGTAAAAATAAAATATGGTCCTTGCTCTTTTCATGTTGATTGAAACTTCGGGAAGAGAACGTTTCTTGCTAGGCTACTCCTTTGCCCAGTTTGAGAAAAAGAAATATTTCCCAACAGGTGTTCGAGCCGTTAAAATAACCAAAAGATCAATATCTTCTCCAACAACAACGGTTGTATTTGTAAATGAATGTTTCAGTGCTCTTTCAATTATGACAACGTCAGCATCACCCTCAGCCTGGTCGACGAGGAAATTTGTGGCTTCGAATTTCTCTGACAGCATCGAAATAAATTTGCATTTCTTGTTGCTTTTAGAAAGAAACGTTTCCTGGCTGACTGTTACATTCATTGTCTCGTCAAAAACACGTCTGAAGATAACGTTTTTGAAGATCGGCGAAGTTATTCCATAGCTTTCGCAGTGTGTCTGCTGTTGTTATACCCATCAAAAACAATCACCGCCCTTTCACCAACATTTTTATGGACATAGTTAAAAGTTGCCAGTGAATTTTTTAAAAGCTTCATCTTTCATCGAAGTTTCTAATCCCTCCATATCCAGAATATACAAATGGGCCGATTTTGCATAAAGAAAATGTCCTGCTGCGTGAAAATATGGTAGCATTTTTTACAACAGTTAAATATATCTTCCAATTTCCCATTCTTTCTGCTCTTACAAATTCCTTTGCAACAGTAATCATTACGAAATATTGTCCCCACAATAGTGGGGCTTTTATTTTGTAACTCAGAAATTTTTTCGTTAAATTTTTCAACTCACAAACATTATTTGACTGTTCAACGTCTTCAAAAGATGCTTCGTCTTCAGGAGCAGAACAATGATATTTCCTAAACTCATGACCTTCCTACCGAATTTCCATGAAAACTGTTGCTTCTAGGTAAGAACTATAGATAACTTTTTGATAGAGAATTTTGTTACCTTTCTTTTGTTATTGCATCTTCGTAGTCGTAAAGTCGATAGGAACGAAGGTATAGTTGAAAAACCGAAAAATCGACCTTCTGAGCACTCGAAAAAGTTATGCGTTGGGGACTTCTCAACCCTTATTTGGAAAGATGAAAGGTAAGTGTAAACCAAATTTCAGCTCTCTAGGATTTTTTCCGAGGTTACATCTATTTTTCGGATAAATGCACTGGACTATACTGGTAATAACAATCCTTCGCTATTAATGGATGCTGTTGGGAGAGATGACAGTTGGCCAATACTACTAATAAAACTGCGGTATTTGAACTGGCAGATGATTTAACAATTCCACACCGCAAAATTTGCCTTAGTGCATATTCTGCATATTTTCGCAACTAAGGATGTACACAGAGCTGGACTGAGTGTAGAGTGAAAGTTAAAACGTTTTTTGGCGATAACAAGAAGAGCTCAACTGTTACGATAGCGATAACGTTATGGGTGTCAATGGTTAACTACACAGCTTGTTTAACTTTTATCAGCAGAGACCTGCAAGGAGTTTCTTGCGAAGGCTGCAAAAAACAATACCATGCTTCTTATGTGGCAAAAAGGACGATATTATTCGATTCTTAGATACTATACCGGGGCTGCTATGAAAATGCTCCTAATCTCTCAATGTGCAAAGAATTGTCTGGTACTTGATATTGCAAGTGTTCAAAGTTTGATTGAGATAAAACTGTTTTCTAATTGGGTATTTATACTGTAAAGCAGGTTAAAATTAAATAAATAAATAAAACTATATCGAATACTTTTAACAAGCAGAGTACTAATAAGTGCTATAACTATTTTGATTGTTAGAATATCATTTAAGTTGTCAACATTTTGAAAAGTTACTTAACCTATTCATATTTCAATTTTTGACATATGAAAAATAAGTGTTTCTATAGAAACAACCTATTGTATTCCATAATATGTAAAATATTTAAATTTGCCGCCATAAATAAAGTCGGCCATGCTATAAGATAGAGACCCTTACTATAAGATAGAGATCCTGTGTATATATATATATATACAGGGACTCTACTATAAGATAGAGTTTCTATATGTACTAAGAGTTGAGCCATTGGATCCACAAATCAAGGACCATGTGATGTAGCAAAGATATATTTCATATGTTTTAGTTGAAAGAAGTATGCATAAAGTGTAAAATCAGGTACTCCATGGTTTGTGGATCCAAAACAAGTCACCCTACATGTCCCAACTTTTTTATATACAGGGACTCTACTATAAGATAGAGTTCCTATATGTATTAAGAGTTGAGCCATTGGATCCACAAATCAAGGACCATGTGATGTAGCAAAGATATATTTCTATTGTTTTAGTTGAAAGAAGTATGCATAAAGTTTAAAATCGGCAAAAATCAGGTACTCCGTGGTTTGTGGATCCACAACAAGTCACCCTACATGTCTCAACTCTTTATATACAGGGACTCTACTATAAGATACTGTACAGCACTATCTAGTGGCATTGGCAAAAACTACACTGCTACACGACGGAGCTGTCTATAACTTCATTTAGTCTTTATGCGTTTAAATACGTGATTTTATATCACCAAATTTTATTATTGTAGAACTATTACATTTTAATGCAGAAAATGATTCAAATCTTATATATACAAATCAATCGCCGTGTGTTAGTGCGTTAGTGTGTTAGTGTGTTAGTGTGTTGGTAACGCTAAAACTCGAGAACGACTTGACCGATTTGGATGATTTATCTTTTGTTGTGTTCGTCTAACTCCCGAGGTGGTTTACCAAAAAAGAAAATTCGGAAAATCCAAAGGGAAAGCCGGAAAATTGAAAAACATCGAAAGTGAAATTGGGTTTTAGAGAAAAATTATTTTTGGGCAGAACAACGTTTGCCGGGCCAGCTAGTAATCAGTAAAGACCGACTGAAGAATTTGTCTAGGGTGAGTGGTGCAATGGGAGGCTGGAAAGGTATCTC
>CALNHX010009265.1:0-51662 GCA_940337035.1 Agriotes lineatus | reverse complement strand
ATCCGTTAAAAACAAAAATCAGTTTTTCATGCAAAGAATAATTCAAAATCTTTACATTAATGGATGTTTTCTTTGTTATTTATTAAATATTAAAAATGCAGATCAAGCATAATAATTCAATTCTATATCTAACTGACATCAACAATTTTTGACAACGAAATGTTAAAAATGTGTGCATCTAATTATTTCAACTTGTCCCCTTTTTTTCCAATAATTAAATGTGAGCTTCCGTAATACTTCCCCTACCTTGGTTTTCATATGTCAGTACAAACAGTTCTGCATTCTTTTTTATATTATTATTGTAATTCATCCCAAGTAATTTTTTTATCCTACTTTTCCATGGTTCTATGGTTTTCATTTCACGTGTTTGCCACTTTATTTAACAGAGTGTTGCTACGTGTGTTGCCTAGTCTCATATCGGCTTTTTATTTATCTAATCTCAAACCTCAATTCCGTTCCTTGACAAGTTAGTTCCAAGATCCTTAATTATTATGCTTTACCGAGAGCTACTTATTTGCTTTAAAACAAATCTAAGTCACAGTGTTGGCGAGGTTACAGTATTGAAATACAATTTAATTTTTATCAATGTATTTCTGGAATTGATTGTTCCCTTTGGAATCTTTTTACATTGTCAAGAACACTTCTACTGGACATTGCTCAAAGAAAAACTTGAAAGGTAAAATCACCAACCGAGCAATGCACACAAAATATAAAATTATTCAAAAGTTAATTTATAATTTATAAAAATCGATTTATTAGGCAGCAATAAAGATTAATCATTACCAGAGGTAGAACAACATCTATGCTTTGTTTTTCTATATTTTAAATTAAAATAGTTTAAGTTTACATTTCAGTAAAAGAAATGAATAGGTATGCAATTAATTTGTCGAATGCATGAAAGGTAAATTCTTGTCCAGCTGGTATATTTTATTTGTTTAGTACAAACACAAAGGACACTATAGAAAAGTTCTCAATGTGGTGTAATCACGGGCCGAGGGACAATGGGCTGTTAATGGTGTAATAACTTGTTCAATCCTGTATTTGTAAACAAAAGTGTGTGTAACTCCTGCCCGTTGCACTCGAACAGTGGAGTTGAGAACATTGAGCTATATTCCTTGGGGGAACCTGTAACCCCTACAGGGCGCGTCCCCAGGTGGCGGATCAAGAAAAGCCCTTCATATGTGAAGGGTTAGAGAGAAAAAAAAATACCTCCCATGGAAAAACAGGCTTGATGGAGGGTAGTAGTAACCATTAATACCTCAGTGGAGACCGTGCCAGGCTTGCACTAAGCAAATCCTCGGTTCAAATCCATGGATAGACAGAACAGATATATCAACACATATCCAATTTCGAAACGAAATACGTGTAGGTACTTTGAATATAAGAGGCTTAATAACTCATATCAGAAAACTAGCTATGACAGAAAGAGAAATATTGAAATACAAAATTGAATTAGCAGGCCTCACAGAAACACTAGCCACGAAATGGACACTTCAAAACGAGCCACAATACCTATATATATTTTTCAGGATGAGACACACCAACTTATACTGGAGTAGCTATAATAATCTCCACATAACTAAAAAAGATCATAGCAGACTTTCAAGCAATAAGCAATAAGAACCGAACAACATGGAAAAACTAGTGATACAGGGAAGGTGGAAGAAAATAGATCTAGAGACCACTCACCTATCAGATGAATAGATCAAGTAACCAAGCTAACCGAAAAGCCTATGCATGCACTTGCAAGGCATGGAATATTTCTAATATCATTGTTTGGATACGAAATAAATAAATAAATAGTATCATAGCAGCTGATGAGACTTGGCTGAGTTACTATGATGTCCCCACGAAATCACAGAACAGACATAAAACTGTCACTACTAAGTGGTACAGGAAGCAGTACTTTTCTGCAGCAGCTTAAAAATCTTTGTAAAAAGTCACAACCCAAATATGGATTCTACACCATGACAATGCTCCTGAACATTAGTTTTATGCATGTGTCATCACATGTACAAACTGACAAACTTAACAAAATACAGTGTGTACATAAAGTATGGAATAAATTCATTATCTAGAAAAGGAAAAGGTTTTCGGAAAAATCCTCGGACACGTCAACCTTTGTTTTAAGATGCGCATCTTTTGACGTTCTATTCCCATTGGTGACATCATTACTGTTCCGGATATGACGTTATCGACATTTTTTTCAAATGGCAACCTCTATTTTTGACAGCGCCATTTGAAAGAGCATATTTTTCTGCATACAGCACATCAAAATCTTTGTCATGTTACATAAGGAAATTTTCTCGAAAATTAATGTTATAACAATTTAATTAATTTTAATTAATTTATTTTATTCAGTTAATTCAACAAACTAATTAATTAAGTGTTGAAACTGAAGTCCTTCCTAGCTTTGTAAAGGTTTCTTTCTAAGTCATAAAAAAACACTCTTTTTATTATAGCAAAAAAGACATTTTATCCACAATCACCTTATAATTGAAGTTTTATCCACACTTATGAACCGTCTAAAGTATAGTCAAATTTATACCCATTCGGAGTCACGTGATAATCTAGTAATTTTACGTATGTCGATTCTTAAAAATGCAATTTTAGGGAAATAAATGACATTACGTTTTGTAGGTTATCCTGACATATGCCAATTTCTAAAACAAGGTTGCTACGGGTTTATTCTCTTATATGAAATCAAACTGAATTTACAGGTTATAGAAAACATAACATGTCGTAAAATGTAAATATAATAAAGATATGTCAGCTGCTACATTAAAAACCTGCTGCGTATAGCAAATTTTAAGTCAATTTCTGTGCATGCATATTCTGTTATAGAACATTGCCATTTGAAGCCTATTTCCTTGCACAATCTATTTAGGGAAGAAACTGAATGTGAAAAATCTCCCGATTCTTCAACCAAGCATTTTTTAGATTTTTTATGGTTACAAATTCTTTAGCTACATACATTTTATATATAGTGTCTTAACTGCTTCGTCGACTTCCGTTTTTGCATTCTTCACTTTCTGGCTCATATTTTCGGTAAATTGTGCTCTCCGAGATATTTAACGCAAGAGAAGCACGGCGAACAGCGTTGGAGAGTGAAACTGTTGATTTACAATTATTAATATTGTACTCTTCATAAAAAAAACGCATAATATTCAAATTAATTGTTGTGACTGCTCGTTATACCGCATGTCCGATGGTTTCTTTTAATTTCCAGTTTTTGGCTCAACAATTTTAGGTTTTATTACCTTTATCTCAATAACTGACACGAAAAATATAATCTGACAGATTAGAAACGTCAAATTTTTAAAATTAATTTTATGAATCGACATGCCTTTTTTTCAAATTTCTTCCATTTCATCTATTTTACTAAAGATGAACAGAGACAGACAAAAGTCACGTGACTCCGAATGGGTATAATTTTGACTATACCACTTTATCCACTAGTGGAATAATGAAATTACTTTATTTCATTAGTGGGATAAAACCATGTCACTTACTACTGCAGTATTGGTAGCACTGTCAAGCTATGCCAAATTCGAAATTTGTACGTTAAGTTTTGCGTCAATCTGTGTCAAATAACAAACAAAACTTAACCTATTAACCTCTCGAATTTGACATAGACTGACAATACACTTCAGTACTGCCAAACGTATAACATTTGATCTTTCGGTACTTTCCAAATTGTCACTATGACTTTTCATGGCTGTCAATACAAAACGTATGTTTTTTACTTCCTTTTACGATAAAGGAAGTATTGGATTCACCTCAAAAATTACAAATTGAGTTTTCAACAGATCTTCACGTTTTAGAGTCCCCTGAATTAATTAGTTTGTTCAATTAACTGAATAAAATAAATTAATTTTAAATCACTATAACATTAATTTTATCGAAAATTTGCTTATGTAACATGACAAAACTTTTGATGTGTTGTGTGCAGAAAAATATGCTCTTTCAAATGGCGCTGTCAAAAATAAAGGTTGCCATTTGAAAAAAATTTCGATGACATCATATCCGGAACAGTAATGATGTCACCAATGAGACTAGAACGTCAAAAGATGCGCATCTTAAAACAAAGGTTGACATGTCTGAGGATTTTTCCGAAAAGCGTTCCCTTTTCTAGATAATGAATTTATTCCTTACTTTATGTACGCACTGTATATATAATAACTAAATAAATGATTTACCAAATGTAAATTATTATATCTCGAACAAATTAAGATGATCTAGCCAAAATTGTGGTTTGTTAAATTTTTGAATAAATTGGGATAACTTGATGTGAGAACAATTTTTGATATGTAATACTACTTAAAAGTTTCCTATCGATAAACTTGTTTACAAATTTGTTTACAAAGTTATATTTATTGTTAAATTCTAAATTTCAACCTTTTATGTTCAACTGTCAAAATATTTTGCAACCTCAATTATTCAAAAGTTACTCTATCACTAATACATAACCTTGACACACTGGCTTTTTCCAATTCGCCTAAATTTCTGTCACAGGGTTGGAACTAGCAATAAATCTGCTCGTGAAGAAACGTTCCGCAACGATCAATTGACAGAATCACCAGCAACAACAAATCGACTAAAACAGCAACGTATTCCAATCACTCCAAATTGCTCACAAAAAAAAACTTCATCTATTATATGAAAGTATTCGACTGCTATAAAAAGCTGTAGAGAAACATATATTATAGAATTTTAACGACAATCTGTGCACAATTCTTCCCCTCAATATGTCATTTGGGCTTATTATGTGTTAGTAAACACTACATTTTCCCTCAGAAACGATCGTGAATGTCTCACAGGAGAATCACTAACGACCCTGTGTACGTAACACCAACAAAATGGGGTCTCAGCCCTTAGCAAAATTTGCTAAACTTGTTTTTTTATATATGAATGCTTACCTTCGTTATTTTCAACTGGTATTTCTCTTGTTTCACTATAAAAACGAAATAAGTTGCCAATCTCGTTAAAATCCTCAAACTTACGCCAATGTTAACCAGGAAAAACCCTACACCTTATTGACTTGTCAATCAGACAGGTTAAATTTTGTACAAAGTTGTATTGAAGAAGTCATAGCAAGATTTCTTAGTAATATTGACTGTTACTCAATGAAAGTAGATAATTGTTACAATACAAGTACATACAGCTGGTATTTAGTCACGAATGGGGCAGAGTTAAAACCCGAGTGTTGCGAGCGTTTTAAGCCCCGCGAGTGACTAAAGATGCTTTACGCATATGTATCGTACACTATTTTATCTACGATAGAATCTAGAAAACACAATAAACATTAACATTATATTAAATGTAAATTAGGATTACTGCAATAAATAACAAGTTTGTCTTGATAGAAAAACTTCACCCTAGTAACCGGTTGTAATTTTGCGTGCTTAAACATTTTAAACACGTTGTTACTGACGATGTGACTAATAAAGTCATGTTAGTAAACATTCGTTTTACAAACTTAAAATTGCCAACTAAAAGTTAGTTTTACACACTGTCGTAGATAAAGAATATAATAAACCAGAATTGGAGGTAAATTTTATAAAAACAAAATATTTATGTTGGTAGAACAAACCAAATTGCAGGATTGGAGAACAACTATACTGTAAATCAAGCAAAAAGTGCAAGTATTTATATTCAAAAATATAAATACGTAAATGAGGGACATTATTATAATAAACACTTTTGTAAAGCTATAACAATTTGTTATGATTGGAATACCGGCGCGCGTTTCGGGCCCCTGATTGTTCAGCCAGTTTTGAATTTTAAGTAAATGCGCTTTTCCAAGTACACAACTTAGAAGTGGGTGATATTTTTTGCCGCCATGTTTTCTTTTTTGGAAATAGGCATCCTTCTTATTTTTGCTTCTGAAGCTGCTCAACGTGCACATATGGGATTTCTTCTGAGTATCTTATTGTTGGATCGCCGTAGCCGCCGAGTATTTTGAAATATGGTAGTTTTCCTTTTGAAACAAAATTCCTATGGCTGTCCAAAATCCGAGGTAGGTCCTATTCGTGATTTTTATCTTGGGCTAATGCTCGGTCAAATTGGCAGGCCTTTTTCCGTTTCTCTTTTTTCGTAGTTCTCCGTATTTTTCTTTGCTGGTTTCCTTTCACCTTTCTTCACGTAGCATGTGAACACAACTCGACCGTCAATCGTTATCGTTTCCTAATTGAATTTTACATTTATATAAACCTTACTTTCGATTTTGTATTACATATTCAACTGCAACAAGAACAGTAAACGGACTAACCTAATCATACCCAGTTACATGCGTTATTCGACGATTAAAGATTGTGCTTTTTATTAGAAATAACTGATATTATTAATTATTTGCATGGAAGCCATGCGTTCGAGGAGACCTCTTCAACGATAATATTCGTGAGTCTGTACAATCTATAGTTTTTGCTTGAGTTTCATGTTACTTCGCTTGATCGGTACCTTATTACGTTAATTCAAGCCAGACCTTCTTTATTTTGGGTGTTCGTTATCTCTTTCAGCTTGTTTTCGTCATGACTCATTTACTTCGTGTAGTTTTCTAAAGCGTGTCGTATATTATTTTATCGCATTTCATAATGTCAAAATACAACCAAGCTTAACAGAACTCGTTTTTATGTATAATCAATTCACGATGTTTCCTCCTCCCAGCAGGCTGTATTTGTTGGTACGCATGCGAAGTAACAAGACATGACAAAATTGAGTTGTTGTTTTGAATTTGTGGTATGATTTTTAAGGCTGACACTGACAGTTAAATTTTTGGCATTTTGATATTAAAATTGCAACAATGTTAATACAGTCGTAAAAAAGTCATAGTTTTTCAATGTCACAGTTTGAATTCTATCACAATTCATGCAAGTAACCTAATAAAAACAAATAACAGCCTACTGGGAGGAGGAAACATCGTGCATGAAATATACTCAAGTACAATAAGTAGCTCTAGTTGATGTTATGCGTTTGGCAGTACCGAAGTGTATTGTTGGTGGCACTGTAAGTCTATGTCAAATTCGAGGTGAGCAGATTAGGTTTTGTGTCAGGTTTGACACAGATTGACGCAAAATCTAACCTGCAAACTTCGAATATGACATAGCATGAGAGTGTCACTAACAATTCACTTCAGAATGCCGTCATTTGGAAGTGATGTAAAGCCGTGGGTTCCGTGTGACTACAATGTGTAGCATTGGAACTCCTTAGTCTCGGCAAAATTCTAAGTAGGACGTTGGCCATATTACCATAGCAGTTGGTGTCTAAGGTACGTGGCACTCCGCATGTCTAGACCTTGTCCAAAATAAACAAACAAACAATTCACTTAAGTATTACCAAACGTAGACAAACCGCCGTTGCTATGGTGTAAAGTACAACTATAATCAACGATTTTTAATGTAAAAATATAGTACACTAGCTTTTACCCGCGACTTCGTTCGCGCGAGGTTCGTTATTTGTGTATTAAATAATGTTCCGCCCCGCCCCGCCCCGTCTCGACCCTTCCCGTCCCGTCCCGCCCTTTTCCCTCCCGGCCAGTCCCGTCCCTTCCCGTCCCGTCCCGCCCCTTCTCTTCCATCCCATCCCACCCCCTTCCATCCCATCTTTTTCCTTCCCTTTCCGTCCCGTCCGTCCCGCCCCGCCCCGCCCCGTCCCGCTTTGCCCCGTCCCGTTCCGCCCCTTCCCTTCCCGTCCAGTCCCGTCCCGCTCAGTCCCGTCCCGTCCAGTCCGTCCCGTTCCGTCCAGTCTAGTCCCGTCCCGTCCAGTCCGTCCCGTTCCGTCCAGTCTAGTCCCGTCCCGTCCCGTTTCTTCCCTTATGTCATGTTCACCGTCTTGGACTTAAAAATAAATGCCATTTTCGCAATCAACGTCCCAATAAACCTCAATAACGACACCCATATCGATTTTTAGGCTTACTTACCCCATTTCACCCCCTAAGGGGTTGATTTTCGGAAAATCACGAAATACGTGTTTGCTTATTTGTTTTTAGGAGTACTCCTACGAAGTTTCAAGTCGAAATGTCTATTTAATATTATTTTCCATACAAAATTGGAACCCCCATTTTACCCCTTTAGGGGTTGAATTTCGAAATATCCTTCCTTATTCCTTGTATACATCATAAAGGGAACCTCTGTGCAAAATTTCAGCTTTCTAGGTCCAAGGGTTTGGGCTGGGCGTTGATGAGTCAGTCAGTCAGGACTTTTAGAAATATATATAAGATTACCATTAGCCAGAGCTGAGCAAATTACTTATAAAAAGTAATTAATTACTAATTACCAATTACCGCCCAATGCAGTAATTTAATTACCAGTAATTCAATTACTCACAGGAAATAGTAATTCAATTACCAATTACTCAGTAATTGTAATTGTACAATATCAATTACTTTCAATAGAAATTATTGTCATATAGTTGTATTTAGTAGAACTTTCTTGCAAGTAGCAACTATCAGTGTCGTGTCGATTCGTAATCGTAATCTAAAAATGCTTAATTTTTATGTTTTGTTAACTATAGTAACCTACATACTTTATTACTTTTGAAGGTGTTTTGAAAATAATTAAATCTTCTAGCTACATGCACCGTTGACCAAAACCAAAAGTTTTTAATTTGTTTTGATGTAAGATGTAAGGATAACAATTATACAGGGTGTCCCAAAAATTGGGACACCGATTAGGCATAGATTCTTTAGGTTATAATAAACCCATTAAACCTAACATACCTTAGTACAAAACCCCTTCAGTAAGGAGGTATAGGGACTTAAAAGTTCAAATTTATATACCGGGTGTCCATTCTCAAAGTCGAACATAGAGAATTAACATTAGTGCATTCACTCGTTCTTCATTGAAATAATTCATTTTTCTGTAGATAATTTTAACAGACGTTGATAGAAAATACCTGATTTACGCCAACTAATTTCCAATTTTTTTGACAAAAGCTATCGAACTTGAGAAGCAAGGCATAGCATATTTAAAAATTCTCAAGCTTTAAATTAATATTTTAAAATAAAAACCGCATCTTGAATATTATTATTGGTATCATTTGATGCGCAATAATTTTATCTTTCCATTGATACCATTACCTTTCCTGTAAGTTGAATTGGCGAGCAGGAATCGGTAAAAACGTTCAATACAATGTTAATCGCCTATGTTCGACTTTGAGAACGGACACACGGTATAGAAACATACAACAACAAAAAAACAAAATAAAAGTAAATCAAAGTTTAAAGTCTTTTTATTCCAAGTGTAGAAATTAGGTTTGTTATAAACGATTAGAGAACTTACAACTTCATAAAAATTCTTTAAACACAAAAATTTAAGAAAAAATTATTATATAAAAACTTTAACTCTTTTAACAATCTATTTAATAACTTGCTTTGCTGCATAAGTACATCTATAATGTTATCAGAGTCAACATTATATAAAATATTATTTTCGCAAGCCATTAACATAAAAGCATCCAAATTATTATTTGAAATTGAATTCCGCAATCAATTTTTAATGTATTTCAACTTGGAAAAACTTCTTTCACATTGCACTTGATTTATTGATAATGTTAATAAATATTTGTAAGCATTTCCTAGTGCAGATATGCCTCACTGTACATATTGTACTTTTGAATGACAGAATAACAGCAAATAGCACATTTAAGACAATATTTACATTTTTTATTATTAACATCAAAACCACCATCTCTTTCAAAATCATCGTTGTCTTCTTCATCAGTTTCATCTGTATCTTTAACTGTAACATTACTCTGAAATTGTTGATTACTCTCCGCATTTGTTGTTGCCGAAACTTTAAATTTATCCCAATTTTTCGTGAAACTAACCAATTCTTCTTGCAGAGTTTCTTTTGTAATATTTAGGTGATAGTTTTCTAGCAGTTAACACAATATTTTAAAGCTATTTGATGGTACTCCTTGTTTAACTTCATCAAAGTTTGTTGGAAACAATAAGGCAATATCCTTATAAAGCTCACCATTATTCTTAAATCTACATTCTATAGTATTTATAATTTTATCTAAAATTCTATTATGGGTTTCAACTTCATAGTTTTTTCGGCTATCTTTTATGGGATCATCTTCCGCCAATTCTCCAGCCATTTTCTTTCGTTTTCTTATTCTCTTTTCGGGAAAGGAAATTGGTATGTCGATGTCGATTTCTTCAAGGCTGTCAATTTCATCTTGTGCCCATGCAATGAACGTTTGCATAGATGTTTCAATATCACTCATGTCGACTTTAATTGTGATGTACAATTCATAATCATCTCGTGGCATCTTAGTAAGTCTAATCCGCTAGTATGCAAATATTTCGAGACAGGACCAATAATTGAAAATAATTTTGTAAAAATTTGAGCCGTTAGTAGCATTTCATAATCTATAAATTGTGTAAGCATGGTAGAGGCCTTCACACGGACATCTGGTGGCATGTTTTCAGACAATTCTATTTCGTGTAATGATAATAATACATCGATGTAAAGAGCATTGGCGTGATTTTTGTAATTTCCAAATATTTTTTTCAAAGCTGCTTCTTTTGCCCACCAACGAGTTTCTCCAATTACTTGTAATTTCTTTTTTTTGCGTTTAAGGATGTGCTTTTCCAAATATTCGTTCTTTGGTAGGATTCTTTCAAGAAAATTGCAATGGAATTTAATAAGGTAAATAAAGACTTAGACGTACTTTCAGCCACCGGCCCTGCGGGCCTCTGAACAGCCGGCCCACCGGGAAATTTCCCGGTTCGTCTTATGGCCCATCCGCCTCTGGAGAAGAGAGACCATAGCAGAAGTCTGCTAAGTGGGGATAATATGTCGTTTCCATAGAAAAGGTAATCAATTAGATTGTAATTAGCGTCGTCTGCGTTGATTGTTATAAACAATCAACGCAGACGACTGTGATTAGGCACTACGCTGCTAAACATGTATAAGATATTGTCAAATAGCTTGTACTATATCAATGATTACTACCTTAGGTATGTCAAGAATACCCTTAGGAGTTATGGATGTAGATTCAGATGCAAGAAGTCCGTGTTTGTTCAAATATTTTCTTTGATGCAGGTAATTGAAAAAATCTGCGGTGTATTGCATAAGTACATATCACATGTTCGTAGACCTTAAAGTGGTATAAAACAGTATAATCAGAGATTAGATGGAAATGGAGATACCACTAACACTTGTCGAACACATCTAGCAAGGGTATCTTGCATGGTTAAGATACAGAACAATGTATCAGA
The DNA here is from genome assembly GCA_940337035.1 of Agriotes lineatus. NCBI lineage: Eukaryota > Metazoa > Arthropoda > Insecta > Coleoptera > Elateridae > Agriotes > Agriotes lineatus. Next base: position 40,438 of record CALNHX010009265.1, on the reverse strand, counting down.
AGAGTTCCAAGTATTAACAAATTAAAGCAAGGCGATATGCTGGCATGTTTCCTTTTCAATATATTGCAATGACCCTTAACGTAGTAATAATTGTAGGTTTATAATTAATTTGATAAATAAAAAGAGTCACCACACAATATTTAATTTAGTTCTACCACTTGCAAATTCAAACTAACTGATTAATTACGTTCGTTGGGTACGCCAAAATTGAGAATTACTCTTATGGTAGTTTGCCCTTTTTCTAATCCATTCATCTGATTTCCTAATTTCGCTAGCTCAATTTTTAACAGAGACATGAAATTAAAACTCAAAATCTCGGGTGTTGGGTTCCTGACTTTCCAAGTTAAAAATTCTACGGTACGCCTCTGAAAAGTAGGCAGATTGACCTGAAATGTAGGCGTAATGTGCCGTTGTTAAACTGAAATGTCAATTCTATCGCACCAAGTTCTCGTTATGTCAGCTCGCGTGTGAAATTGACTTATTAACAATTAAATGAACAAATTTTACGGTAAAATTTTGAATAATTGCCTTCAAGTGGCGTCTATGTATTCCTTTGTTTTTGCAGATCGTTAGCTATTGGTGCATTCTTAAAAAGGACGCCGTATTCGCATTTTGTTTTATGGGGCTCCACTTGACGATTTTAATTGAAAATCCTGGGAAAATACCTCGCCATCCCCATGAACCGCTATGATTTTCTTATTCTCCAGGTCGTAATTAAGGTATGCTCAATTTTTCACACCGATCGCACAGAACAAAATTGAACAATTCACTAATCTCACTTTCGTAGCGCAAGGGCCCCTTTTTTTATGAATCTGGCTGAAATCTTGCTCCCCGGGCTGCTCGTGATGCTGGGTTATGTTCTGGCCTGATGTGTGGAGCTGCCGGAAGAATCCTGACACCCTATGCCTTCCCACGATGCTGCAGATTGATGCTGCGGGAAATCGCCTCCAAGCCGTGGCTGCCGTCGTCGTCTCGGAACGCCAAAAACTCAAATACCTGGAATCTCTTGCCTCCAATTGTGCTGATACACTCGAATTCGCTGATTACGATGGTGCTATTTATTTTTTTATACGTTTATGCCTTCTATAAAATTTTGATAATTAAAGATAGAGCAAAATTTAACCAACTGTCATAATTTATTGAAAACAATTGCCCCCCCCCCCCCGTCGTTATCGACAAAACACTGTCTACAGATTTGAATTGTAGGAAATACCAACAGGTACAAAAACATAACTTATAATCTAATTTAACAAAATTTTATCAGTTAATTACAATCTCTTATGTACTAGAATTATTATCTTTTGAAATTGTTCATTTCTCAATGTTTTTTAATGTGCCACTCACTTGATTTTTATAACACTTAAATGCCCATTGTTTATCACTACACTGACTAGGTTTTTAATCCACCAACATTGTCTAATTTCTTGCTTATTTGAATTCCATCTAATTTCTTGCTATTTCAATCTCTTCAAATCCCAAGTCTTGCATTTTGATGTCATAAATGACTTGCCTGGCTTTTCTATGTTCTTTGCCTTATTCTTCTAGTCATTCTTGTTCTCACCTTTATTAACAATGTTCATTTGCTACCCATTCTCTAATGACTTTACTTTCTACGCTTCCATTTTTAAGCTGTGTCTAACTTGAACTTTTTGTGTCAGTTCTTAATTAATTTAGATTCGGCTTTTAGTTTGTGCAAATCTATTATATTACGATTAAAATTATATTGCTAAACCCAATACACGGAATTTGAGCTTCCATATTTCTGTGCTTATTCAATTACAATCAATTTCATTGGCGAATTATACCAGTGTTAATATGATTTGGCAATTTATGTGAATTTTTCTCAGATGCTTGCATTATTACAACTCTGTGCTTTAATGATTTAATTTGTCATTTGCTTGTACTGCAATCAGAGCCGATTTGAGGGCTAAATACCATCGCAATATACAGGTCTAATATACACAAAATCTTGCCGCTTCTGGCCTATGTAGATGACATGTAGACATAATAATGAGAAGTATTATAGTCACAAACTAGAAAATAGCTGCCCATAACATGGAACTGGAAATAAACGAAAAGAAAACAAAGTTCATGATTGTACGCGTCTAATAGAATAAAATAGAACATCGCTATAGACGATTACAACAGAAACGTTTTACAGCAATATGTGTACCAGGGGGTCTATGGTTAACGACAAGTCTATCAGCAGCTTAGAGATCAATAGAAGAATTTTACTTGCAAGTAGATGTTATTACTGCATTATAAAACAACTCAGTACTTACATACCCAACCGGAAATGCAAAATAATATTCTGTAAAATGTTAATAAGGCCAGTTATAATTTATGGGTGTTGTGTCCAGCACAATGCAACTACCCGTTGTAAAGTGGTAGACGGCTCGGATTAGAAATCAAACACACACACTATTGTAACGTATTTAATTCCCACGCGGGTGAGTACAGTAAACGATTGCATACAAAAAACAAGACAACAAGCGCTGCACTGAACAGCTCGCGTCACACCTCCTGGCCAACAACCTCGCACATCGAGCTCTCTCCTATGACTAACAGTTTTGGTCTTAAACCAGACGCGCTGTTGCCACGTTGTGCAACTAACTCGTCAGCCAGTGGTTTCCGACATACTCCCACCTGAGTAATTTTGAAACATTAAAAATGACTCACAAAAAAAGGAAACCAGATAAGGCTTTACAAATAGTCACTATTTCTACACTTGGATAATACAAAAATGCAAAATGGGTAAATAGGTACCACTACCAACTACTAACGAAACTTAATAGGTAACCTAGATACACGTCCACTACGCGTTAACTTTTCTTTCGAAACGATTGCTCTGCTTTTAATGTCACTCAGGACATCAGACACTCCCGCAACTCCCGAACTAACATCTTCCGAATCGATTGCTCTGCTTTTAATGTCACTCAGGACATCAGACACTCCCGCAACTCCCGCACTAGCATCTTCCGGATTGTCCTTTCCTTGAAGTCGCTCGTCTTGTATTGGCAGAGAGCTGATGCACTCTAGGGGGTAAAGCCTCTGAATCGGTCTCAGCAGCTGTCCGCGGGCAGTGTCAACTCGCCCCAGGCGCACCTGCCCATCTGGACCTGGAAGTAGCTCAGTCACACGACCAAGTGGCCAGTCTATACGTTTGTCGTTGTCGTTCCCTATAAGGACGATCTCTCCCAAAACTAGTTGTTTAGACCGCTTTCTGCAGTTCAATGATTTCAACTGTCCCAAGTATTCGTTCCGGAATCGGCGCCGCAAGGTCTCCCTTAGGGTCTGCTTGTATCTCATTCTGCGGCAGAGAGACGCTTGATCCACGGCATCACAGTCCGGTATCCCGATCTCCGGTTGGTCCCGTAAGAACATTGCAGGTGTGAGAGCCATAAGTTCTTCTGAGTCGCCTGACACGTAGGTGAGGGGTCTAGCATTCATCGTCGCCTCACAATCGCAAAGAAGCGTCAAAAGATCTTCATAATTGAGTGAAGCACGTCCGAGCACTTTGCGAAGCAACCCCTTTAACACACCAACCAAACGCTCCCAAAAACCGCCCCACCATGCGGCCGTAGGTGGGTTGAACCGCCACGATATACGTTGCACAGAGATCTCTTCCATTATCTTTGGCCAGTCCAACTTTGCGAACGCGTTCTCCGTACCGACAAAATTAGTGCCTCGGTCACTGTATATAGTCCTCGGTCTTCCGCGTCTCGCCACAAATCTACGTAACGCTTGAAGGAAGCTCGGAGTAGACAAGGAAGTAGTCAGTTCGAGGTGCACTGCCCGGTACACGGCACAAGTAAACAAACACACCCAAGCCTTCTCTCTAGTTCTCAAATACAGCGGGCCGGCGAAATCTATCCCGATAACTTCAAATGGCACAGCATCGCGTACCCGATTGAAAGGCAGAGGTGGTGTGTCAGTTGCATATGGTTTGGCATCATGTCTTTTGCACGTAACGCACTTACTTATTACTGCTCTTATGGCACGTCTACCTCCCATGATCCAATATTTTTCCCGGAGCATACTTAACAGTCCTTGCGTACCTACGTGACAATTCGCGGTATGCGCTTCGAAAATCAAGCTGCGGATAACTGGGTGCTTGGCTGGTAACACTATCGGAAAACGAAAACTTTCACTATCTTGCCGATTCGATACACGTGACTTCAATCGGATTACCCCGGAATCACTGCAAAACGGATTAAGAGCACTTAAGCGGTTATCGGTCTCATCGCGAAATGTTTCTTGTTGAATCACTTTAAACACGAACAGTTCAGCGTCATTAATTTCGTCAACGGTCAACGAACCTCGACGTCGTTGCTGGGGTGAGCTTGAATTGTAGGTAAATAGAAAAACCCAAGCAATCATGCGGATGGTCATAGTGTATTTAGAAAAGTGAGTCAGATGCCACTCATCCGAGCTACAGTTCAGCAGGGTGACAACCATCCTCTTCCGCTTCTCGCCGTTGATCTCTTCTTCGTCGTATTCTAGGTCTTCTGAGGCCCATGTAGTCTGCGGTCCATATAACCACTTTGGCCCCTCCCACCATCTCGATTCCAACAGATGTTTAGGAGAACACCCGCGTGAGGGAAGGTCGGCCGGATTGTAGACGCCTGGTACATGCCTCCAGTCTTCCACCTTGGTCAGAGAGCGAATTTCCGCCACTCTATTCCCTACAAATGGCGCCCAGTCTTCTTGTCGTCGAATCCAGGAGATAGCCGTAGATGAATCACTCCAATAAAAGCACTCTATGTTGTTTCTCAAATCTGCACGTACAGACCGGCACAGTCTTGCACCAATGGTGGCAGCTAACAACTCCAGGCGAGGAATGGTCATCTTCTTCAAAGGGGCTACTCTCGCTTTCGCGGTGAGCAGGCGAACCACTACAGCGCCATTATTTTCAATTCTTAGGAAAATGACCGCTGCATAAGCATCTTTGCTGGCGTCGCAGAACGTATGCAAACTTAAGTGTTCTGCTTCTCCCGGTCCGGCAAGTATCCATCTAGGAAGTTCAACAGCAAGCAGGTGCGGAAGCTCCTTGATCCATCTGTGGAATTCCTGCTCAGTATCGTCATCTACCGGTGCATCCCAACTTAATCGCTGTCCCCACAGCCGTTGCAGTAAAAGTTTTAGCTTTAACGTAGCAGGACAAGTACTGCTCCACTCAAAGCCACGGCGAAGGCCTCAACTGATAACCAACTGCCAAGATGTCCAGACTCCGGATTCAAACCAACACAGGAACCCAGCTCGCCACAAGAATCGGCACCTACACCACAGTAATCATCAAAATAGACCTCAGCCGCAGATGCGTTACTTTAATGTTGAATCAAATCACATTTATGAATTCTGCTACAACCCAGCACCATGAATCTTGACCAGAGGCAAGCCTCCAGATATCACTTGACAAGCCCCACAAATTTGCTGACTCTGCTAATGATGTCGATGCAATCCACCTCCCTTGTAAAGCGTTCCTTGTTATCCAATTCAGTCGATGCAAATGTAATTCCACAATAAACTCAATTAACATTCCCTTACTTTTATTTGCCTTTGTAGATTATAATTGTATTAAATTGCTTTTCTCACCACATTCTAGTTTTCATCTATATAGTTTTCCCATATTCTTCTTTTAATATTTTAGTTTTTAGTTTTCTTCATCCCGGCAATTTGTATGTAGTAGTAGTAGTAGCAGTAGTATTTTCGGGGAGACTCGTGTCTAGCAAGTAGGCCTTCATATGCCCTTTTTACCAACCGCGTGGACAAGGTCTAGGCATGCAGAGTACCAGGTACCGTTGCGGCCTCTACAAACTCAGACACCGACTTTTGACACATTCTGTGATAGACAAGAAATTTAGGCCGGCCTGTCATTCGCCTGGCACTGTTTATGTTGGTGGCACTGTAAGTCTATGTCAAATCCGAGATTAGTAGGTTAGGTTTTGCGTCAATCTGTGTCAAAACTGACGCAAAACCTTACCGGCTAACCTAGAATTTGACATAAACTAACAATGCCAAGCGTGTCAAAAGTCGGTGTCTGAGTTTGTAGGGGCCGCAACTGTACCTTAGTCCTACTTAGAATTTTGCCGAGACTAAGGAGTTCTAACCCTATCAAGAGATCTCTTACATGCTACACATCGTAGTAGCATGGGACCCACGACTTTACATCACTTCCGAATGATGGCATTCTGTAGAGGCTTTCATCAGCATTTTTTTATTTTTAAAAACCGCACCGGGATCGGGGATCGAACTCTCGACCCTTAGATCAGTAGCCAGAATGCTTACCACTAAGCTATGGAGCCCGGCAATTTGTATGTAATTTTAACCCTTTTATTATTACAAATATTTATTTTTAAAAACTTATAAAAGGTTTATTTCTTAATTTCAAATTTTACAAAATTACATTACATCATTTTGGTTCCTCAGCGATCTAGTTTATTTTTTTCAGTCCAACACACTATTAAAGCTTTATTATTTGATTAATACCTACTATATTAAATAGTATATTTCGGAAAAATATTTGTAATTAACTTCCAATTTCATTTCATATATTAAATTAAGTTAAAATCCTACTTTTTCTCAATTAGCTTCATTTAATTAAATTATAAATTTTATTTCCTTACTTTTCTAAATTAATCTTAATAATTTTGATATCCACTTCACATCTAAATTCATCTTTATAATTTTTAGTACTGTATTCTTTTAATCTTATTATCTTACTATTTTTAGACCCCTGTACCAATATCATTACAATACATTATATATTACCAATTGAACTACTTCAAGAACATTTTATTGAGGAGTTTGCTGCCACTGTCAACGCAAGGACTTGTTCTCTGCTTTCCGGCTGTCGATCGCGGCGCGCGCTATTTTAAATACTAATCGAGTGGGGTTTGGATTTTTTATAAACAAAGAAGTATTTACATCAATAAGATATTTCTGGTGCTGTAGGATTTTGGGGCCCCTAAAGCGCTATTTTTAATTACATTTAAATAATACATGGATTACAAATTAATTGTGAGGGGTGTGCATGTGTAAACGCCCTAGTGGTGTTGTATTTTAGTTTAAAGCCTGCGGGCCCGGACGGCTCAAGGGCCCGGGATGCGATCGCATCCCGGCATCCCTAGCCAGTCCGCCCCTGGGTGTAGAGGACCATTTATACCTCGCGGGAAGTGCAACGGAGGTAATGCGCCGCACGCGACTTACACTACGCTCCCCCGCATGCAAAAGTATTAAATATAATTGTATTTATTTATTTTATTTTAACCTGTTTTACAGTATAAATACCCAATTAAAAAACAGTTTTATCTCAACCAGACTTTGAACACCTGCAATATCAAGCACCAGACAATTCTTTGCACATTGGGAGCATTTCTATAGTAGCCCCGGTATAATAATATCGTCGTTTTTTTCCACATAAGAAGCATGGTACTGTTTTTTGCAGCCTTGACAACAAACTCCTTGCGGGTTTTTGCCGATAAAAGTTAAACAAGCTGTGCAGTTAACCATTGGTACCCATAAGGTTTCTCTATCGTAACAGTTCAGGTCTTCTTGTCATCGCCGAAAAACTTTTTAACTTTCACTCCACACTCAGTCCAGCTCTGAATACATCCTTAGTTGTGAAAATATTCTACTAAATTTTAAAATGGTTAGTGCCAACTGCCTAGTGAATTGTGTGTTCGGCAGCAATGGATTGAATTTTTACAAGAATTTTGTGGTATTAATAAACAGTAAAAAAATTACATGTTGCATGTTAACTACATTTTTATTGCACATATCTCTAAAATTACAGACTATAGAGCCTTATGTAAAAATCATTTCGAACCACAGCAGCTTGTTAACAGTGGTAATTTCTGCAACTTTTAACTGATTGTGGTTTTGTTGTGTTACGACTGGTTAAGGACAATATTTCATCTAATGTCGCACTTTTTAAAATGTTAAGTAGGGCATCAATTAGAAATTACATTGAGCATCCTTTTCTTTCGCCACTACCACTATTTTTGTTATTCGATTATTGTCGTGCTTTAAAATTGCCAGAAATGTGTTTTTAGAACATGATATATATTCCTCGAATGGAAAATTACTTCAACGTATTTGAGATTATTATATAATTTACAGAAGGGAGTACCAGTTAAATCTGTTCGATATGTAACAAGAATGCATTTATATCCCACAAATTTTGCAAAGATGAATGTTCTGCGAGCTATCCCAATATTTGCTCCTACAGCGACTAGTTCATTTAAATTTTTGAAAGAATCCGGTGACAATAATTTTCTTAATGTTAATACTACAGTAACATACATGAGGAATATTTATAATTTTTTCCAAATACACGTTTCAAACAAAAGTCAATACGTTCGCTCCTTGGATAGCAGCATTGCACCTTACGTTCATGTAGTACGGGATTACCAGGATTGACAAAGGAAACCGCACACGCTCTAGAATTCACTTCAAAAAGTACTTATTAATGCATAAAATTTCTTCTTGAGCAAGCTGGCTTCTATTATGTATTAACACGACCATTCAGTTCTGATGTAGTTTAAGCAACTTTCTCTCAATGAAGCTACAGATGCCCGAACAGCAGAATGTGCACTAAGACAAATTTTGCGCTGTGGAATAGTTAAATCATCTGCCAGTTCAAATAGCGCAGAACATTGTAGTTTTATTAGTAGTAGTGCCCAACTGTCACCTCTCCAAACAGCATCCATCAATATCGAAGGATTGTTATTACCAGTAGAACTACGGTTGAAAATCCAAAGTTTAAAAATCAATGATATGACTGAAACCAAGATTTATTCAGCATCCATAGCATTTGTATCGGCTAAACTGCAGAATCCGGGACCAATTCCCTTCCTTTTATTGCTTCCCTGATAATTTTGGTTATGGTTACTAGAGAAACACGGTTAATAATAATTAATATTACCAATAGTAGGGGAAGTGGCCCCAGATTCTGAAGTTTTCCCTTTGTATATTAAAAATACAACAATGTGACAGTTGCATCTCCCCATTATTGTCAACTACTGTACCAGGACCCTTGCTACTATTAATTTATCTGCAAGACCGTGGATTAAAACTTTCACAAATAAACTTACTTTATGTATTGATTTATTAGAAATTGTGTTAAATTTCAACAAAAACAATAAACTGAGATTTCATGGTGCAACTAACCTTTTAAAGTTAAACGTCAGATTTTGACATTTGAGCTAAGAAACACACTAAATGCTTTTAAATTCTCACAATAGGTGGCTACAGGAGGTGTTCCCTATGTGCAGGCCATAGTAATTTAGTTGGCCGTGGTCTCAGTTTTGTAATAGAGGGGCTATAGTCTCAGTTACAATGCCTTGATAGAGACAGTGGCGACAATAGGCACAATTTGCCACAAAATGGCGGCCAATGGCCTACTAACTTTAATAAATTGAACGTTTTTGAATGGTCATGGTTACACAACGTATAAATAATATGTTGGTGGCACTGTAAGTCTATGTCAAATTCGAGGTTATCAGGTTAGGTTTTGCGTCAGTTTTGACACAAACTGACGCAAAATCTAACCTGCTAACCTCGAATTTGACATAAACTGACGCAAAACCTAACCTGCTAACCTCGATTTGGTATAAAAAAACAAAAGCATCTACAAATTTTGCCTCTTAATGGCGGTCGATTCGAGCGACCAATAAAAAAGTCACACTCTATTGTCGCCACTGTGTTATATAAAGTCACTGTAGTCTCAGTCATAGATATACAGATTGTCCGAAATCCTTTTGGAACATAGAAAATTAATGAGTGCGACAAGGAAGACATAAACAAAATGAGTAGCAAGACAAAGATAGAATGTAATCATGGCTAGGTAAATTTTTAAACTAAAATTAAGTCAATGAAACAAAAAAACGCTTCTGTAAAATATTTTATCTGTTATTAAGAGTGTAAAGTGAGGTTTAAATAATTAAAATAATCAGAAGTAATACTATAAGTACTTCGATATTATCGGGTTATATGTCGATAACTTGTTGCACAATAATAAAAGAGTGTCAGTTTGACAGGTTAAATAATCTGACCGCGTCAGCGGGAGGATTATTCTGTCAAACTGACACGATTTGTTATTGTGCAGGAAGTTTGAGACGTATAACCTGTTCGAAGTACGCATTGTATTCGATTTGATTATTTTGTGAGTAAATTTTAATATTAGAACAAATAAATATTTTATTAGCAGCTCGATTTGTTTGAATTAACCTAGCTGAAAGTCATCTCCATGAAAACAACATCAAGTTGACAAAAGTTATGTATTGCGTTGCCTAGTGAAGTTACTATAGTATAATCTATTTTGTATAATCGAAATTATACAAGATAACTTAACTAAATCCAGCCTTTTGATTGGTTGAAATCTCTACGAATAAAATAATCATGTGAATAGTAAACAATAGTATATTTAAACCTCACTTTATACTCTTAATGACAGATAAAATATTGACTGAAGCGTTTGTTTCATTGACTTAGTTTTAGTTTAAAAATTTACCTAGCCATGATTACATTCTATCTTTGTCTTGCTACTCATTTTGTTTGTCTTCCTTGTCGCACTCATTAATTTCCTATGTTCCAAACGGATTTCGGACAATCTGTATTAAACAAGATACAGCCATGCGCGGTAAACGTATGTTCGTGCTTAAAAAACATATCAAAGAATTCGGTACATCTCTCCATTTCATTCTGCCACGCATTTAATGTATTTGTTATTTCTTTTTACTAGTTAGCCGTAAGTCGCACGAATTTCGAGTGCTTTGTTTTGAAGTGTCATTCAAATTTAAAATTACGCCAAACTCGTAATTTACGTAGTTTATTGAAATAATAAAGAGCTCAATTAATATTTATATTGAAAATGAGGACTTGTATTCTGTATTCTATTTCTTATAGTCCTTTTTATGAAGATTTATCCTTCCATCGGTGCGTAAACTCTTTTAAAATACCTAAATAATACCTACTTACTACCTGTACTTATTATTCTTTGGCACCTCAACCCTGACAGGTTATGGATGCCGTTAATTAGTTTCTAGATTGCTTTCTGTCTTGTTTCAAAACTGCGGGTGTGTCCTGGCCTTTCCTATTATTTTTCCAGGCTTTTCAACCTCAGGTTTTCCTTAAGTTGTACCATGGTTTTTAGGTCTTACAATATGCTGTCCTCTCATTGTAACTAATATCAAACATAATGCACAATCAAATAAACACGACTATTTATTAAATACCCACTGTTTTGGGCTAAAATGCAGAATCCGAGGCCAATTACAATCCTTCTACATATTTTCCTTATAATTTTGAACATGCAGATTTACCAGTCAAACTGCTGTTTTCGTGGTTTTGAATGCTATATTGAGACAACAAAGACTATTTCTGGCACCATGTAACACAAGTTAAATGTATTTTGTCCGAATTTCTCTCAATATCGCATCAAAGTACCATTGCTTGCATAGAAAAGTGGGACAGTAAAAAATTCTATTTTGAAAAATGTGTTGGTGGCACTGTAAGTTTATGTCAAATTCGATGTTAGCAGGTTAGGGTTTGCGTCAGTTTTGACACAAACTGACGCAAAACCTAACCTGGTAACCTCGAATTTGACATAGACTTACAGTGCCACCAACACATTTTTCTATTCAAGCAATGGTACCTCTCTAAAGGATAGCGCTGTATATATACAGGTACTCTAGTCTCAGTTACAGTGCCTTTATATAGACAGTGGCGACAATGGGGTCTCCTATTTTTGATGGGCTCCTTAGATCACGTGGTTTTAGCCGCCATGTTTAGGCTCAATCGCCTGTGATTCGTGTTATACTTTTGGCAGTACTGAAGTGTATTGTCACTCTATGTCAAATTCGAGGTTACTAGGTTATGTTTTGCGTCAGTTTTGACACAAACTGACGCAAATCTTAACCTGCAAATCTCGAATGTTTTCAGTACTGCCAAACGTAAAACACTTATCACAGTCGACTCTGATCACGGATTTAAATGAACACCCGTTAGAACTTTGCATAAATATGGCGGCGGGGGTGTGGCTTAGTTCTATTGTCGCCACTGTCTATATATAGCCACTGTAGTCTCAGTCGAATTCCCGAAGTCAACAGGATATCGGGTTACTCGTTTGGCTCCACTCCAGCGGTGTTTACTGCACGGGGGGATCCCCGACATTTTCGCCGCGTTGCATCCGGCTGACGCAATTCAGAGTCCCGTAAATAGCATTCAAATAGGTAGAAGCGAGATGCGCAAACGTGGAAATTTCCTTGCATGACGAAATCTCTTGAGCAACGAGCGTAAGAGCGTCGCTTCGGAACAGTCCAATTTACGCATTGATACTGCACGTATGTGTCGGTAACCTAAAAGCAAAGGAACATCCCTTATCGTTTATCGGGGCGCGTCGTGCCTTTCGGGGGTTTGTTTGCAATATTAAATGCACCACGTTTCGTTAAGTTTGAGTACCGTCAAGTACGAGCTTACGATATAATAGCGGATTTTCGAAAGAAACGCGTGTGAAGCATATATACAGGGTGGGCATTTGTCGTCCGTCGTTCGGCCTAGCCCAAGTCTTCTGTGAAGGATATTCTTGCAACAATTCCCCGGTCCAGTTGGTCGACCGCCCCATTCCCATTGTTACCGTCGTTACAACCCTTGTGGCCATCGTCGCCGAAGAACATCCCCTTTGTCGACAGCATCTTTAGGCTACATCGGAGAATACCCTTAGGCGAGGTCTCCCGGCTTGCTGGGCATCTACGCCAGCAAATAAGATATTGTAAACATTGTTTTAAAAGTTTTGCGTGCTTAGCAAAGTGATGTGCGTATTTTGAACATTTATCGAACAGTGTGAGTCATTTTATACCGCGCTAGTATCACTAGTTTTCTTTTGCTTTGAATTTACGAAGCCTGATATACAGGCACTGTAGTAATCTGATTCCGGGAACCGTTAGCCGCCTACTTTGGCATTTAAGAAGGGATGCTCTTGGACCCAAGTATCCGCAGATTTAGTGGACGCACTGTCCTTATGTACCTTAGTAAATTTAATTGTAAATATACGGTACCCCCACCCAAGAAAAGCGCCCTTCCGTGTTTTCCAAGAATACTTCGATACTCAGCGTCACTCCGTTTCGCTAATACAATGAAATGCTATGAACCAGTTATTTATCAAAAAAAGAAAAACAAAAAAAAATTTTTTTTTGCCGACGACCGTAGCTCAAAAGTTGATGTTGCCTTCATTTTCGGAGGACCTATCGTATGAAAACGATCCAAGACTTCAGGAAGGTTCCTGGCGACCGGAATCGTGTACACATACGAACATACATCCCCCGCACAGCACGTTTAGGCACCTCCCAATACGGGGGATTGATCTAGTGGGCTGGGATCTTCACCAAAATATCCGCACCGCCGAGACGGAGATTTGATATAGTGGGTTCATTAGTCGGTTGGCTCGAATTTTAGAGATATTTGACTCAGAGTGGTTTTCGATATGAGGGAATTTCAATACTTCGTACACTTCGTGTCGAAGTAACTGTTGACTAACCCCGATTTTATAACATGCTATTTGTCCGAACTTTCATGTGCATGTACATATTGCGTCAATAGAACATCTACTTTAATTTACTTCTTGCATTTTATTTGTGTGTTCATTTAAAGTGGCAGGAACTAAGATTCTTGTCGTGTTGTGTATACTCCTTTGTACAAAGCCCAAGCAACTGAGAAACGGACACCAAAAAGGTAGGTGTGAACGTCGGTGCCGTGGGACGCCTCCTGGGGTACAACGCGACTCTAATGCGATTGGATTTCGGCTTTTGGCCAGTCGTTAGCTGAAGTTAGGCATACCATCTTAAAAGTCGTGGCGCCCGTCGATTTGCCTATAAATAATTACCATCAACCACCCCTATCGTGGTATCGCCCTGAACTGTGCCCTAACGTTCGAATCGCCCACCCGATTGAGTTTTTAGCTAGAGCCATTAGGGCTGAAAGGGACACGCAGGGGCGAGCACTGCTACGAACATTCAGTGGGGGTCTTAGTGAGCAGTTTATACCGTAAAAACTTGAATACAAAATAAAGTTGTTTTTGGGGACTTATTATTTTGGTGAAATTCAATGACATGGGGTAAAAATGACCGGGGGTAAAGACCCGCAATGTCGTATTTCTGATAGAACTAAAATAAATACTTTTTTCTCAAAGCAGTTGTATTGAAGTTTTAAGTCAAGACTGGTTGAGTAGGTTTTCCTTAAGGAGAATTACAGCATGCCAAAATGCCAACGGAGGCCAGTTTGAACATATGTTCCGTTAAAAGACCTACATTTTATTCACTGTTATTGTTATTTTTTTGTTATAAAATTAAAATAAATTGGTTGATAAAAGTGTACTATTGATGATAATTAGTGACATTTGTGCAATTCATAGATATACTTTATTATTATTATTTTACTTCTGGTTGGGGTTGTCCCCCCTTTTTGCACTGCTGCCTAAAAGACCTATTGTGCTTCCCAGTGCTTCACTTTGCCTTACAGGGGTATTTCAATGTCCTCAAAAAAGCTTACTAATGCGGTTAATGAGGTGTTTATCAGCAGTTCGGGTTCGATTGTTGTTTCCCTAAAGTGTTTTTATCGTAGAGTTTTGAGTTCCTCGCACTCGCATAACCAGTGAATTGGAGTCTCGTTCTCTTCACAGAATCTGCAATATCTGTATGTTGCCACTTCTATGGTGTGCATATATTTGTTCATATAACAGTGTTCAGTAGTTGTCCTTGGAATGTGTTTTATTTTCTCCCTTCTATTTTCCAAGAGTGCCAATATCATTTTCGTGGACGGTTCACGTATGAAGTTTCTCAAGTGATATAGACCCTAGACAGTGGAAAAAGTCCGATAAAACATATCATAATAGACCACTGCTAAAAAATGACATTCAGAGAACAAGTTTCTCAAGTACCTACCAGAATTTGCGATGATTATTTCATAACCAGCTTTTGGTTTGCTCCGTGATCATGCTGTAAGCTATGTACCAATTCTGATTTAAACTGGTTGCATGACAGCGCTTTTATAGCTGCTTGACTGTCCGTCAGGATATGTATTCAACTACCTTTGTAGGATCTTTGCACCATTAATTGGGCGCAGGTTAGAATTACTGTTACCTGAAATACAGTTGTATATTGTCGCACCTTTATGCCTATTGCATTTCCTGGTCTCATGCCATAAATACCCAGCCCTGTACCATTTTCTGTTCTTGATCCATCTGTGTACCAGACTTCTCCCTTTAGTTTGGTTAAGACTTCTTCTTCGTTCCACTCCGTCCATCTTGGAAGATACACTTCGAACGGTTTTTGGAGCTGGTAAGATATTTTTATTTTTCCGACTTTATCTGCGAGATGATGTTTTCGCGTAATCGATTCAAGTATCCTCGATGTCTAGTATAGCGATCACACCCTTGTGTTTTCAGCCTATATGCCCCTAGTCTCGCTTCTGCCTCTACGCTTAGATGTAATGGGGGAAGATTCAGCAAGATTTCTAATGCGGCTCTCAGAGTTGTTGACATTGCCCCTATTATTCCAATACAGGTCATTCTTTGTATTAGTTGATCCGGTTTGTATTTTTTTGCCACTTGCCTTGTGCCGTCATACCAAAGCTGCATATGTTATCGCCTGTACGATGACTCTTGTTAAGAGCCAGTGTACCATTTTTGGTAACAGTTCTCATGTTTTTCCAAACATTCTTCTGCAGGTCCAGAATGCTTTGCAGCCTTTGCTTGTAACATGTTCCACATGGCGTTCGAATGTCAGTTTGGTGTCTAAAATCACACCCAAATATTTGACCTTCTCCACCATCTGGAATTCCTTCCTGTATAGTGTAAAGTTCCTTACTTGATTTTTTTCCTTCATGTAATTGTCAGAAGTGAGGTCTTTTCTGGGTTTACTGATAGTCTCTTGGCTTCACAGTGTTAAGGGCTAACTGCATTCTTTCGAATACTACGCCCTCAAATTTTCGGTGTATGTAGGTGGTGATATCGTCGGCGTAGCCCTATGTGTATAAGCTCTTCTCCTCTAGTTCCCGTAGGTCATCCACCACGTGGTTCCACAACAGAGGTGTCAATTCCCCTCCTTGCAGACACCTTCTGGTCACCGAAACTTTCACGGTTGTCTTGTGAAGAGAAGTGGTTATAACTCTGCTATTAAGCATATTTAATATCCATCTCCTCAGGGTGTTATTTATTCCCCTGTTATTCAAAGCTAGATGAATTGAGTCCAACGAGGTGTTGTCAAAAGCACCTTCGATATCCAGAAAGGGTCCTAAGCCGAAGTCTTTGGATTGCATGGTTTTTTCCCTCTTACTGACCAATTCATGTATAGCCAGTCCTTTATATACCTGTCAATTTACTTTTCTAACGTCTTCAGAATAAATGACGTCAGAGTTATTGGTCGGCAAGATTTAGCCTGGGCATAGCTTTCCTTTCCCGGCTTTGGTATAAATACCACTTTCACTTTTTTCCAGTATACTGGTATATGACCTGAGGCCAAACTTGCCCTTAGCATCGCACATAGACAGGTGGATAGTTCACCCCAGCTCCGAGTGAGCAGAGCTGGGTAGATCCCGTCTCCGCCTGGAGCATTAAATGGTTCAAAACCGTGTAGCACTCATTTAATTTTAGTTAAGTTTATCACTTGATGTGTTGTCTTCCAGTTCTCTTGTGTGGCCATGCATAGAGGTATTTTTACAGAATGATCACTGGTGTTATCTCTCTGTAATAGTATACTGCCTGGAAAATGTATCTGTAGTAGAACTGCCAGTGTTTCTTCCACAGTTTCCGTGTATCCTCTTTCAGGTTTTGCAGTGTTCACATTATCTGTGGTCTGTCTTTCGCTAGTGCTTGTTGCAGTTTTGCACTTTCTGGTGTCTTGTCGACTCCCTTGTTGAAAGTTACATGAAAAACAATTAAGAATAATGGGATTGGTAAGGTGAATCCATCTGAACCTGAGTTAATTGATTGAGCTGCATTTATAGTCGTTGTCCAGATGGATGCATCTGTAACTGGTTTTGATTTGGATGTGCTGGGATGAAGTTGTTAGTAAATACATCTGTACCTGCGATAATGGGTTGGATTGCGTTGGAGTCATTGTTGAAGTGTTTGATTTGGATGAGCTTTGCTGAAATTGCTGTTGGGCTGAATACATCTGTACCAGATCAGAGGATTTCACGGCCATTGTCACTAAATAACAAATGATTTCCGGGATTGGACCGTGTCACTATTGATGCCGAAAAACCCAACGTATCGCCCACTTTCGTAACGGGCTTTATCAGGAGGAAAAGCAAAAGAGCACGGTAATACAACGTGTAAACCAAGCCAGAGGCGAAACTCTTCTAACGATCGGAAGGAGAAAGCCGAGAATTTATAGGTAAAATGCCGTCGCGGTTCAGCAAGTGCCGTCACGGTTCAGTGGCGGTGGGCGGGGCTTAGGAATTAGCACTTTTTACATAGAAAGAAGGAGAAAGCCTTCGTTCCGATTGAGATTGTTAGGGTATTTGTAATTCTCAATGGCTTTGCGAATCTTTCTGCTGAAGAAGAATGGGGATTCACAGATAATGGAAGTTGAATAAAAAAGGATCTTATGTCCGGTATCGCATTGGTGTTCAGCGATGGCTGATGATGAAATGAGACCCGACTTGAGACAGCGCTGGTGCTCAGAGATGCGAGTTTTTTACTGAACGTCCTATTTCACCAATGTATACAGCATTACAAGAGCAAGGGACTCTATAAACACTTTTAGATGACATAGTGTTAAATTTATCTTTAGGTGAAGGAAAAACCTGTGAGATTTTGCTCGGAGGTTTGAATACAGTTTTAATGTTTTGTTTTCGAAGACACTTTCCTACACTTGGCGGATATAGGGAAGAAAGACCACCTATTGCTGCAGGAGAATGGGTTTTTGGAGCTTTGGGTGGCCGTGTACATCTAAGAAAGGAAGGGATCCGTTACTTTTATCTCCATGGTATTGTTAATGTCTGGGTGTTGACTATCGAGATGATTTAAGAAGATGGGTAACGTGTTTTTACCAGGTAGCTAAATGATAAAGGTATCCTCAACGCATCGGAACCAAACCTTAGGTTTCAATTCTGGAAATTCCAGGCTACGGCTTCGAAAGCTTTCATGAATATATTGGCAACAACAGGTGAAAGAGGAGAATCCATGGCCGCACCAGAGATTTGTTTAAAGAACTGACCTTGAAATAGGAAATAAGTGGAAGAGATACATTTTTCTATAAGAGCAGGTAGACTTGAAGACGTCTCCCCATGCTCTGATAACAATTATTGGATTATGACTATGGAATCGGGAATAGGAACTTTAGAAAAAGGGAAGTGACATCGAAACTCACAAGTAAATCCTCAGAATCAATGCTTATATTGGATGCAAGTTCAACGAAATGGGCTGAACTGCGAACATACGAGGGAGGCTTACCAGCCAACTTTCTGATGATAATGGTTAGATATTTAGCTAATGACTAAGTAGGGGAATCTATGGTACTGAGAATGGGCCCGAGGGGAATGTCTTGTTTATGTATTTTGGGAAGACCATAGAACCGAGGAGGCTTTGAAGCGAGAGGAATCAACTTCCGTTGAATATCAGTGGGAAGATCTTATGATTTTATGAGAGAAGTGACTTCCCGTTCAATTTTGGAAGTTGGGTTGCAAGAAAGTGGGGCATAAGAAGAATCTTGGAGTAAAGACTTGACATTAGTGGTGTACTCTGTTCCATCCATAACTACCGTAGCATTACCTTTATCAGCGGACAAAATTGAGATGTCAGAATTGGAACGTAAGGTTTTGAAAGCAATTTTTTTGTCTTTTGTAATGTTACTTCTAGGAGGTTTAGATGATCGTAAACACCTGACAGTTTCAAAGCGGGTAAGATCGGTAACGTCTTTAGGAAGCGTTTTCACAGAATATTCTACCGAACTAATAATCTCTTCCGTATGAATGCTTTTGGGGGCTAGCGAAAAATTCAAACCTTTGGAAAGTATAGAATTTTCGCTAGGAGAAGAAAGAAAGATTTATGATCGTCTTAGAACCACTTTGATCTGTAGAGACCTTAATCGATGACATCAAAGAATGAAACTTAAGAAGATGAGTCGCAGTTGTCATTTCTAATGTTTTTTGGGCCTTTGGGTAGGTGATCGAATCGAAAAGAGACCAGTCAAGAAAGCTCTTAGGAACAACGGCTATCGCACTAAGAATATATAGTCTGCCATCAATTGCCATCTTCATCCACGGCCACCCAAACCTCCAAAAACCAATCCTTCTGCAGCAATAGTCTTTCTTCTCTATATCCACCAAGTTACCGACCGCGTAGCAAAGTTTCTTCGAAAGCAAAACATTAAGACAGTATTCAAACCCCCGAGCAAAATCTCATAGGTTCTCCCTTCACCTAAAGATAAATTAAACACTATGTCACCTAAAGGTGTTTATAGAATCCCTTGCTCTTGTAATGCTGTATACATTGGTGAAACAGGACGTTCAGTATTTGTGAATCCCCATTCTTCTTTAGCAGAAAGATTCGCGAAGCTATTGAGATTTACAAACACCCTCACAATCTCAATCGGGACGAAGGCTTTCTTCTTTTTTCTATGTGGAAAGTGTTAATTTTTAAGCCCCGCCCACGGCCACTGAATCGTGACGGTACTTGTTAACCCGCTACGGCATTTTGCCTATAAATTTTCGCCTTTCTCCTTCCGATCTTTAGAAGAGTTTCGCCTCTGACGTGGTTTACACGTTGAGGTACCGTGCTCGTCTATCTCTTTCCTTGCAAAAGAGTTTTGCCTCTGGCGTGGTTTACACGTTGAGTTACCGTGCTCTTCTATCCCTTCCCTTGCAAAAAAATTTTTCCTCTGGTGTGGTTTACATATTCAGTTACCGTGCTCTTCTATCTCTTCCTTTGCAAAAGAGTTTCGCCTTTGGCGTGGTTTACATGTTGAGTTACCGTGCTCTTTTGCTTTTCCACCCGAGGAAGACCCTTACGGGGCGAAAGGTTGAGTTCTTCAACCTCAATAATGTCACTGTCCAATTCTGGAAATCGTTTGTTACTTACATCTGTACCATTTTGATTTGGATGAGCTACTATTGGGGAGAGCTGGTTTGTTTAGGGTCGCTGTGTGAGTCTGCATCAGTGTTCTATTCATCGTGACAGTTTGGGTTGCCGATTGAACAAGTAGAGTATTTAGGTGATGTGGTTCTTTAGGGCGGCTAGGTGCAGAGCAGGGATCTTGAGGTTACAAGTGGAAGCACCTGAATAAACTGCTTGCATTTGCATGATCGGACAGGAGTATTGAATCAACCCAATTAAGTAAAAGTAATCAAGTATATGTAAAATGAACAGTAATCAGTTTCAATAGTGATTGAATAAGATATTTACCATAAGTACTTACCCTTATCAAAATTTAAAATAGTAATAATTGTACGGATATTAATTCAGCTAATATTTCACATCAATAATCTGACTTTGCAGTTGCAAAAGTGTCATTTAATATTAGTTCTCATAAGACCAATTAACGTTAAGGTATAATTATTTGATCATCAGGACAATAGCAAAGAGTAATAAATGCAAGTAATTCATTATATTTTATAAAGCATGAACCTAACCTGAGTTGAGAGTGATATGTTCTACAGGAGCTCGTAAAATAAATAAATTCAATATTTAAATATTTTAATAAGGGCATATTTTACATAAGTTTACCTTGACAAATTAATGTCAATCAAAAATAAATATTATACAGCAAAATTTTCTATTTTTTACACACAAACCACTAACTTTATGAAAAAAACGTTCGGCACCATTTGTTTAAAACCGTTAATGTAAGAAAACTGTAGAGAAATGTCACCTATTAAACATCTTTTACAAGAGATTGGAAATATTTAGACCTGTATGCTCTACAACAGTGTATGTTATTAACAAAATACTTGATAAAACATATTCATACAATATTGAAGGACTTATGTTATTCATATTTTAAACAAACATTGGACAAGGATGAGAGAAGACATTAATGGAAAAAAACTACATAATCGAGTAAGCTGTCCATCTAACTGAAATGACAAAAAAAAATGAGTGCCGTCGTTAAAACAGAATATGGAATGACAAATGAATTTAAATTTAACATAGGGGTTCGATAATGTAATGCGTTATTTGCAGTGTTATTTAATATCGTGTAGAAGAATATGCAAGGTATAAGACTAAAAATAGAACACTTAGTATTAACTCATTATAGTTACCTCTATATGTGGATGATTTGTTAATATGTGATAAATAAAGATCAAAATGGGAGGATTTTCTAAAAAAAGAGATCGAGACCTAACTATTATAGTAGCCTAAAAAATATGAAATATGGACACCCTGTATATTGGTAAATGTATCCGATCAATGTTTTGTGCACGTTTCTTAGGATTATGCAGACAGTATGCTGTAAGTGATGGGAGTGCACGTTAGGAAGTGACACATAAATCCGCTAGGTGTCGCAAGCCGTAGCTTGTACTGCCGCCAAAGCCGATTAATTTACGGCGGTCTTTAGGCCAATTTTTTCAGCAGCGTTCGCGAGAAAAGCAGCAAAAAGCCTTATACGTACTTTACGGCGCGCGGCTCTAAAATAACACTTCAATTAGAGCCAAAAAAGGCATAGATGCAGCCGAGCACTAAATAACTCCATCAGATGTAAGCAAGCAAAAGCGCGGTGGTCACATCAATTCCACTCAGTGACACTAATAATGCAGCATTCACTGGAAAAGCTCGCGTTAGACGTCTCTTCAGCACATAAAACTGCAAATTTACGAGTTGAATTTGCAGGCTGCAGATTTATGCAACTCTTTACTTTGTTGCCAGGACATTATTTGATACGTATGCAAATATATATGCACACAGGGAATTTCTTTCTGAAATGCACTACCTGATTTAATGGAATTGCTTTGTGTCTGTTCTCGCTGAAATTAAATTCGTTTTGGTTGGGAAAACGAGTTTCACATTTATGACTTCGGCTCTGCAACAGGAAAAATAAGCTTTAGACATTTAGCTAGAATTAAATGAACGCAATGGAAAAATATACGTAATATTTTCAATTATTTTTAAAGAAAGTAAACAGTAATTTCTTGTGGATTTTACAGAAATTTCTATATATTTTTTGGTTGTAAAAATGATGTTATTTACGTTGTTTTACAAAAAATTGAATTGTGTTTCTAAGTGTGGCACGTAGTATTTGTGTGTTTACTATGTATTTCTTTTAATAGAAAGCAAGGCGTTTGCGAGCTGTAAGACATTTTATATTGACATGAAATTCAAAAGGTATTTTTTGAATAAAAAGTATTCCGGTCGGTTCACGATTAAAAGAGGCCACTCGAGCGTACTCAAAAAATCATTTCGAAGATAACTCAAAGGTAATGGGAAGGTAACTGAAAGGCGTGAAATAAATTCAGTAATATGTAAAACTACGTACATGTGAGACGAAATAAAATCGAGACCTCAGTCCTCATGTGGCAAAAGGTTTATTGCTCATTAAATACCGTGAAATTCTGGTTTTACCACTTAAACTACAGCAAATCACAAAACCATCACATACATGCTAAACCCGATTAGGGATGATTTTTGGGATAAATTCGCTTCTAAAGCATGTTACAAAAAACCTCAAAACGCAATAATTGTAAAATTTAGCAAAAACAATGTAAAATAAAATACAGGAGGTTCAGGATGATTCCTAGAACTTAAGCCCTAAAAGCCACCAATCCAAATACTTACGTGAAAAGGAAAGAAACTAGAGGGACTGATTACGAGAATGTTGCATTAAGCTGGGGTAGTAATATTAGTCTTCGCTGCTGGATGGACTGAACTGGGGTATAAGTGTTACAGAACTCAAGCTCTCCACATTCATCCACTCCAATCGCCAAACACAATCCAACAGCACTAAAAACTCAAAAACAATAACAGCCAAACCACCTTACAGAAACAAAGCAAAACTAAGGGAGAAAAGATAAGGAGCTAATCAATAACTAAAAATACGGTGAGGTGTTGATCTCACGATAAAGGAAATCGCCTACAATATTCCTGCCAACCCAACCTTAATATGTTCGTCCTACAAGAAAAAGTTACCCACCTTATAATATTCAACCAACCATCCTGGACCTTGATGGCGTCGCCGGCCAATGATTTTCAAACAAGCCGGTAAACTGCCCATTTTCCCAGAAAGAAAACCAATTTGTTTAAATTTAGATGATCAACGAATTGATATAAAATGTGACACCGCGCTGTAACAGCTGCCCAACTGTTAAATACAAAGGTAACACGGCAATAGCCTAGAAACCCTACATAACCCAGCTTAAATAGGAATCCAGATACATGCATAAAAACGCCCATCTGACTGTCGGATCAGGTACCAAAACTTAGGCCCGACGGCCTGCATACCAATGAGGTCGTGTTTGATGTTAGAATGCGCAAATTTAAGCCAGCACAACATGATTCAGGTCAAATAATTCTAGATGGCCCCTTGAAAAACTAACTAAATTTAATAAAATATGGCAAATTGACTTCCACTCATTGTAAGATGCCCAAGATTGGCAGCAAAATTGATTCAAGCTTTCTGACCAAAGAATTTTTATTCGTCTAAATTGTTGACAGTCAACTTTTGCGACCGAACCTTCCATGTTCGTCTAAAGCTTTGACTTTCAATCTTTACTACCAAACCATTAGTTCGCCCAGAGCAGTCTAGTGTCTTTGGCAGTCGAATCTCTGTGGTCACCTTGAAGCTATTCCTTCACCAGGTTCTTCCCCTGCGCAACAGTCCGGACAAGTGGAATTTCTCGTTCGCCCCGCATTACGCACCTGCAGCACCCCTGACGGTTGAACCTCCTTGTTGACCATCAGCTCCACAGCCCTGTTCAGGTTAAATCTGTCTCGTACCCTCAAGAAGGATGTACCGTTTTTCATCTCCGCTACAGCCTCGTCCAGGCCGAAGCAGCCCCTCGAATTTTTCTATTTCTCTGTTTAGACTCTTCACCGTGATCGAGCGCCTCTTTGAGCCCTTGCTAACCCCGAGCCTGGAATCATCGTCCCGCAGAGGAAGCAAAAGAACCTGAACCGCCTCCAGTATGTAAAAATGCAGGCTAATCACTTAGTTTATAATTATTGTACATATATAAACGTATATCGATGAAAATAAAACCACACATAATCACTTATCGCTCCAGTGTTCTAATTAACACAACAACCCCAAGAAGTCAAGCTGAGAATTTTATATATTGTGTGAATATGCTTGTCACACAAGAAAAAGTGACCTACTTTATAGTTCCCAACCAATTACCCAACATAAAGTACCTCAACTTAGTAGAAACTAAACTCCTAATCCTAACAAGCAATTCTTTATGTTTTATAATTATAAAATGTCTAAAAAGAAAGAGGCGCTTGTCTTGCAAGAATGTTAGGAAACTCCTCCAATAAAATAGTGAGTACCTACCCTTAACCTGCTTTTAAATATATTTAAATAAAATATGCTAGGATTGACCATGGACATTAATATAATGCAGTGTGATCTTAACATGGCTACTAAACAAAAGCATTCTGCTAAATTACTTCATATGCTTATAATTAATTCTGTCAATTAGACATTAAATATAATATGTTGATTAAATTCGTGACCTTGTTTCCAAATTAGAATTCGAAATTCTTAGGTTTTTAGGTCATATTAACTAAACGTCAGCGATGATAAAAAAGGTTTATTTGTTTAACCAGTTTAAATTACGATGCCTATGACGTTTCGACAAGATTAAATGCCATTATCAAGTAATGGGATAGTTGAGTTGTATACGAAATTTGAAAACTAATCCATCACCAAAAAAATTAGACATTTGGACATTTCCAAGTCATGTTTATGTGACGTTTGTGAATTAATTTTTACTCCGATTTTCTGCTTTCATCTGCCGTTGTAGGATGAAAGGAAACGTAAGATTCAAAGGATGCTAATATGAGGCTTGTTCTCAATGGTTTTAGTTAAGATTTAGTTTTCAAATTTCGTTTACAACTCAACTATCCCATTACTCGATAATGACATTTAATCTTGTCGAAACGTCGTAGGCATCGTAATTTAAACTGGTTAAACAAATAAACCTTTTTTATCATCGCTGATGTTTAGTTAATATGACCTAAAAACCGAAGAATTTCCAATTCTAATTAAATATAATGGAAACATGTAAGTAAATATAAATATTGCAGGTGGACCAAACAGATTAAATGCAGTAAACTTATTTAAATAAATATTTAGCAGTCATGATAAGCATAGCCCAAGCTGTAGAACAAAAACCAAGCAATTGAACCTAAAAACCGTAGAAGTATATAATTAAAACAACACACATTAAATAAAAAGCAACTTCTAAGGTACACAAAACTGGAATTTTATAATCCTCTTTACTAGTTTTAACATACGGAGCAGAGACCTGGTCAATGTGAGACTAATACAGCAGTAAACATATCTGAGAGTTGTACAAATATAAAGAAGAGATAGAATAAGAATTGAAGTAACAAGGAAAGAGCTAGAGATAGAACCACTAGTAAAAGACCACTAAAATGGCATGGGCGTATGATCCGAATGGGAGAAAGTTCTTGAAGAATGTTGCCCAATAAAGAGGAAGGAAGACTGAAGAAGTAAAGCACTGGTTGGTTCTTAGCAGGACGGAATACCAGACATGAATCGATGTGAATGAGTGATATGTGAAAAAGTAGCAAAAATTGGTCTAAAATTGAACTTAAATAAGACTAAGACGATGATACCAGTGAACGAAGACGACGGCAGAAATATAAAAGTAAAACGAGTAAATATAGAAAACATAAAGGAATATATACTACTATCATGATAGAGGCTTTTACACGAGCAACTGCGTTACAGCATCAGTGAAACAATAATAAATTTATCAAATCATATACGATTAAATAAACACTAGAATGAGACTCTTTCTTCATAACATTTTTTTGTAGTCAAAATAATCCAAAAGCGCAGACAATGTCGAGCTGCCATAACAGAATTTAAGTAACATCGAGGCAGTACAGATTAGTTTTTAGTTAAAAGTAAGGTTATATTTTGTAAATCTAGCTATACTTGTCCTTACACTTGATGAGACAAAAATATATAGAACCAACATAAATTAGGAGCATGTCTATGTTTGCGCTTAAGAATAATAGTTAATCAAACTCTAAAATCTACATTTGTGTTGTGTTCCGAAAGCTCCGTTTAACATTATCGACTATTGCAACAAAGTCGTGGTGCGCAGACAAGCTCCTACAATTGAATTTGAAGTAATTCGTTGTGTCCGGAAGGTTAGATCTTGTGAAAGCGAAATTGCAACAGGATAACTTTGCAATCTTGATCCGTAGCAGAGAATGGTGTATACAGCAGGGCAGATCTTCTAGGTGACCCAAATGTGGCTTTGCAAAGACAAGGAGTCAAATAAACTCTGTTAAAATTACCCAAATGTGAAAACTTACTTATCAATTATAGCAAGTTGATAGATTTTCCTAAATTTGCATTCCCAAGCTGTAGAAATATTACTGCAGATGCACAAGGACCTCCTGGTGAACGTTCCGGCTTCACGTTGGGTAAAAAAGGGCCTACGTTGCAAAACGATCATAAACCATATTGACGAAGCGAAATTGGACCGTAGGGGCATTCGGATGCGCTAATCCCAGAAATTAGTTTTAACATGATATTTGTAGCTTCTGCCTAATTGAAAGTGTAATTGTGTTGATTGTAGATAGTGTTTTGTGTTATCCGTTAGTTTTATCTATTTATTTGGATGTTTGAATAATACACTCAGTAAGTTATTATTGACAATTGAAAAGCGTATCCAGGAGCTACCGCAAAAAATATTTATTTTTGCTATGTTAAGAGAACCCACGCCACTGTGTTAAACCAAATGTATAGCTGCCTTTGTTTATATTTAAAAGTTAATTTATTTATCAATAAGTGTTTGTTTATTTCAACGTCACTAAAAATAAGAAAAGTCCTGAATAAGTGTATCTGAAGAAAGATACAGTAATCAGTGCTTCAATTTTAAAGAGTTTTTGAACAATAATTGACAGGACATTGGCGTGTCGTTCGAGAGGGATGCCCAAAACATAAGCGGGCAAGTTGGTGGATATGATAAAAAATGGTGGCGGTGGTGGAAGTGGTACACGCTTTATATCGCTCCTCCGAAACTTAAAAAATTACAGTATTAATTGAATCTTAAAAATTTTGTTTCAACGGCAGAGTTGCGTGCAGCGGTAGTACACATTTTTAGTGAAATAAGTAGAATTATTCGTAAAAATGCCAAATATATGTGGAGCATGTAACATTATAATTAGCAATCGCAACAGCACCGGTCTTCAATGTCAAGGTATTGGTGGTCGTTTCTATCACTTCAAATGTGTTGGAATACCTTCTGATGGCAGTATGTACGACTATAAAAAACAATTTTAACTGCAACGATTGCAAAGCACCAGAAAATAATACGCCTTGCGCTGGAAATATAATGAACATATTAAACGAACTACCCAATGATATGAAAGCTATAAAAACCTCGCAGCAAGATATTGTGACATCCGTTTCATTTTTCTCTGCAAAGCTCGATGAATATGGCAAAAATATGCAAGTTTCCAACGAGAACACTCAATCATTGAAGTCGTGGTTAAAGCGAATGCTCAGCTTAAGCAGGTGATAAATCAGTTGACAAACAGAATAGATGAACTGGAGTACTAGAAACAAAAAATGAGAACCTAAATGTAATAAACGCTGCAATTAACTGATCGGGTAATAAATTGTCAAATCGATGCGCTATGTAGAATTGACCCTGTTTATAAAAGCGAAGCAACAAGATCCATTACGCAACGTCTAAAAGCAACAGTTTTCGTATTAATACTCATTATGACACATGGAAGTGAAAACCAGGGGGTTATAAAGATCCATAATTCATATTATTTTTTGGGTATTTCGCCACTCTGCAAATTAAAATTATTAAATAACGAACTTTTCGAGGGACAATCTGCCCTCGTTATCAACGATTAACAATTAAAAACGAACAAGAAAACTTAGCTTTTTCACGGAGATTGAAAACCACCAACCTCCAATGAATTGCTTGACATTGACGTCAATTGCAAAGTTTAAAAAAATGCAAGAGCAATTGATTACCGAAATTGTATTCGAAAAGTGAATATTATTTATTTATTGATTTGTAAAAGCAGACCTTGTTTAAAATACCATTTGGAAAATTGTAATGTGAAATAAAACACTTTCATAATAATTTTTCTTGCCAGTCACTTTAAATATAAATTTGCTGAATAAAACAACACATGCATATTGTTATTAAAGTTTAATTTACATAATTTATCTATTATCCGTATTCAATTTATACGTAAATATGCAACTGCTAGGGAGAAACAATTTTTGCATGTTATAACATAGAGCTACAGATATTACCCAATGTAATGATGTTACTGCATTGAAATTGCGTCAGTGTTTCCACACCAGCTACTTCAATAACGATGTGTTGATTATAGCACCTGCATATTAACCCACGATTACTGGCGTTGCTATTTAATAGTTGCTAACGACGCCGGCGTTTATTTAAAACGTTTGCAAGATATTTAAAAATATGACGATCGACTGTTTTTACTTTTACCGCTTATAAGCACTTCTCTTTGCTTGAAAAATAATAATGTTAAACCTTATTTTAGGAAACTTCTTGAATGGCCTGACCCTTAAAATAATATTTATTTTCAAGCGTAGCTGCTATTGTTCTACATAGTTGCATGGAGTAGTCTTCCTGCCATAAATGTTTTCAATGTTTATTTAGTACTATTAGCCAGTATGGCCTCTTCGTTGTTTGTTTGCTTTTATTTTTTATTTTTTAATACACATTTGTACTTTAAGTAGTTTTTAAGGTTTTTTTTAGTGATGGGCTTATTCGAATGAAAAATAACCGGTTATCCGGTTATTGAAATAACCTATGTAACTCGGTTTTCGTTCCAAGTATTCGAATGAAAAATAACCTAATGCTGATACGTACTACGCTTTGAATATAAAACCTCTATTGAAAGGTACTACGTGCCATATCTCAGCGACCTACGCAGTGTTCGAAATCCTGTAAATATAAATACGTCATAACTCATAAACAAAGCAGGTTGTACTGAAAACACCATTTGGTTATCGCGTACCTACCTCCTATCAGAAAAAATATCAAATTCTGGGGACCTGAAACCTGAACGCTTAAAAACTGCAAACGCAGCAAGCTATAAAACAATTTTTTATTTGCTTACATCTCCAAAGGTTCAAAACAAGAGGCGGCGCCTTTAACCCGCCCGACCGATAAATATAAACGTTTTACCACCCGCATATTTCTTTCTTTCTACACTTCTTAATAAATACCTCTTAATTTCCAATACATAACACATAATGTACGGTCGGCGCCTTTTAGAAATCGGGACACTACACACTATTATGATATATTTTGCATGTATTTTTTAAGTGTATAAACTCGGTTTTTGCAGTTATTATGGTTTTAATTATTACGTCAGATGGTTTATTGTTTGTCAATTATGAAATGCCATTTCACATTAATGAAGTAACCGGAGCAAGAATACTCCAAAGACTAGAAGAACATATTACGTGTCCCGATTTCTAAAAATCATTTATACGATTATTATAATAATTAACAATTAACTCTGCTATCTGCAAGTTACGATGTCGATGCAGATGACGGTGAACCGCCAACCGGCAAACCGGATGACTTAATCGAAACGAATCGAGAGCCAAAACTTTTTCGAATGATTATTCAAATAATCATTCGGTTATTAATATCATTCGAATGCAAATAATTCGGTTATGACAATTGTCCGGTTATGCCCATCACTAGTTTTTTTATTGCACCATATCTCAAGAGCTTTATGTTTTTTTCACTTCCCTATCACATATGGAAGGAGCTATAGTTTACTAATAAGTTTTTTTATGTATAGGAATATATTATCCAAAGCGCAAAAATCGCCTCAAATAAACTAAGCAGGATAGACACAAACATTTCATGGCTAGTTTTTAATTAAGTTGTAATTTCTGATATTTGGGTTGTTGATAACATGCAACATATCAGACTTTTCACTGTTGGGTTTACAAACGAAGAGGAAAATCGCCAAGAATACAACGTATATGAGCAGTTCGGCAGACCTTATGTATGGGGTGGTGACCAAAAATGAGGAATACATAACGACTTCCAATGGTCCGGTCCAACGGTTTGTCCATAATTAAGCTGTTTTCAATTCAACGATACAGAACGTCTAGGCTTCTAAGTCCTGGTTGTGAAATCCGTCGCAGGTCGAAACGCCAAGGAATTGGCCGTTATTAAGCCAGAATTGCTACACCACGGGGTCTGCAAAAAATGCTTACACATTTCTACCACATGCTACCATCACATGGATGACAATTCAAAACAACATAACAAAATGCGAAACTAAAAGGAGCAAATTTACTTTTCTTATAAAGAATATTCATCAAGACAAATCTTAACTCCTGAGAATCAGGAAGAAATGATGTGCGCGACTCAAAGGGAAGTGAAACGTAAATGCGACCTTCACGGGGGTGAGAACCAGAGTAACCAGTACACCTGACTTTCTATTAAGGTAATTGTTAGCCCTTAAATTTATAGTGTTTTGTTGAAGTGAAGTTCCGTCAAGCCATGCGTTTGTTATTTAAAGTGTAAGATGTCAAACAGACACTACCGTTTTAAAGTGAATTCTTAGTCTTGTCAATTTGTAATGCCTATATGTCGCTTTGCGTTGGAAGTTTAAGTAAACATTGCTGTCATGTCACTACTTGAGTGACTGTTGCTAATTTCGTTCGTGTAAAGTAGTTTTTGTGGTAAAAATTAACTTTAATACAGTTTTAAATGTAACCATGTCAATTGTTGCCGTTTTGTTGCTTGCGTTTTGTCTAAACATTGCGTCTTTAACTTGACTAACCCATTTTGCCTATTATTTGTAACTGTAACCAATAAAAATTTTCATGTTCATTGCTATACATACTTTATCATTTCAATAGAGTTTATTGTTAGTTGTTTCTCGTTTTTCATTGGTGTTTGCATGTATGTTTGTGTTTTGTTTTTAATGTACAGGAAATCAGATGAGTGTAAGTTGATGCCACCAAAGGTAGGTTCGAATCAGCTGTTGCAGTCGCTACCTCGAGTTGTGTTAAGGCTAAAGTAGAAAGTTGGGCCTAGTTACTTCCACGTTCAGAGTGGGCCTGTGTTGATTTTGTTGTTCCGATCTAGTCCGAATGTTATGGCGCACTATTTTTGGTTGAATATCTTTTACCTCTCGTTACCGGAGTACAGACCTAACTTAAAGGTAGTGAAAACCTGCCCCTCTCCACTGCAGTTTAGCTAACAAACCTTTTTGTTACCGCCCTCCATCGTAACCGAGTTACGGAGTATTTTAGGTATATTTCCAGATTATGTCGTAAAGTCTTGTTTGTGCGGTAACATGTTTATTAAATGTGGTGAGTTTTCAATTTAAAACAATGAAAGCATATCTAATAAAATTTTAGTAAGCTTTCAGTTTGAAATCTATAGCTTATCTTTTGCACTTGTGAGATTTAAAGAATTCGTCTTCGGTTCATTATTTAAACTTTCTCGCACGTGCAAAAAAGTGGCACTTTAGCAATTGGTTGTATAAATAACTAAGATGTGTGATGTTGGGCAGCAAATGTGATATTTATCATATTCGAATCTTACGACTTAGATTTAATTGATTTTAAAATCTGGGTTGCGTCCCCCTTAGAAACTGTAGACAACTTAAAGGTGTCGTTTATAGTGTTCTTTAGATTATCAACATAGAAACGCAATAGTGCTAAATCTGGAGGATTCTGACTCTACGGATTTGAAAAAAGGTGTTCATTGGGATGTTGTAAGCTAGAAGGAAGACTGGTGGGATCTTGTTTTTTATATTATATATAATCAAAAACATTTGTACCGTTACCTGGAGGGATTAGTATACACTATTGTAAGCACTTGTACAATGTTATCACTAAACACTATGCGCATAACTTATTTCTCTCATTTTTTCTTAGTGTTATTCCAATTATTTCTTCACATGTTTCTTTTGGTCTGCTTCTACGTTTCCTGTTCACCGTTCTCGCGCCCCATATTTTTTAACCTGTTTATTATCGTCCAGTCTTTGTAAATGTCTCCACCATCCCAACTATCTTCCTTCTATTGTTTCAAGTATTGCGTGACTTCCAATTCATCTCTTGTACCATGATTTCTTATACGGTTACGTCTTGTTATTTTTTTACCCCTCTTAGATACTTCATCTCAGCTGCCTGTATTCTACTCTTCATAGTACTTGATAGAACTCGCGCCGAGTTCGATTGCCGTTTCCAATACTTTTTTTATTTGAAAATTGATATAATTTGCATTATCAGGTGTTTTCTTTTATTGTTTCAGTAGTATTAGAAATGTTGGGATATTTCTACCCCTTGTTGCTTGAGCAGTTGCAGGGTAAAAATATAAGTTTGTTTATTTTTGCGTTAACTGAGAAATAGATAAAGTAGAATGCACATATGTTAGTCTTTACATTTAACAAAAATGAGACTCAACAAAAAACAGAAATAGGCAAGAATAAGCTGTTGAATGTAATGCAGTTGCTGCGGCACGGAGCTATCGACGGGTGCCCGGCTCTCTGCCTGCTTTATTCCCGTTTAACTGCATTCCGTAGGTGTCTGAAATAACTTTGTTATTTGCAAATTGATATAATTAGCATTGCCAAGTGTTTTTTATTGTTTCAGTATTATTAGGAACGTTAAGATATTTTACCCCTGCGCAGGTGGTGATCACTAACTTTGAACTAGAGAAGGCATCGCAGAAAAAAAATAAGTAGTTGGTTTTGATGAAAACGGTAGGGTATTCATCAACAATTTTCATAGTTCTACTAAGGTGTCTTTAATGAGCCTTTAATATTTACTAAGCATTAAAACAATTGGCATAACCACGGCAACAAATACGACAATTGGTTGCGTTAGTGCAGATTGTCAGTTGGTTAGGTGTGTATGTAACTTATGCAGAAACAAACCGTCAGCATAAACCACAAATTTGACAAAAACCGAGTATATTTCAACTGCGCCAAAGTTTGAGCTCGGTAGGTTGAAAACGTTAGGGGATCAGGAATGGGTGGCGTCGACAATTACGAAAATGATTTTGACGTTGAGAAATTGAGATATGTCAATAATGTCAACAATAAGGATGCATGCTTAGACACTGTTTATTGAAATGAAGCAGCAATACAATTACAAATAATTTTTTAAAAGTTTTACTCCGACTCAGAAAAAGCTCAAGTATCTAGTTATTAGAGAATAAACAAAATACTTCTTACCTACATACAGTGTGCAACAAATGGGGCATTTTTTTATTAGTTGTACAACCGAAAATTAAATACCGTCACAAGTTGCTGCATGTTCGATAACTATATCAGATGCATTTAGAATGGCTCCAAATCAAACAGCATACAGCGCAGGACAAAAAATATGAAATTCGTCCAAGAATAAAGTTACCTTATTTCAAAAAATATTACAAAATGTTATTGAGAAGAGTTGTTTAGAATCAAAAGTTATGATCAAATACAAAGTCGAATTTTTATTCTTTTTTGGAAAAATTTGTATTAGCCCCGTATGATACATATTTTTATTATTCTGATTTTATTGAGAGTTTTTTCATATGTAAAATATTATTAGTAAAGCATTTGTCTTGTTAAAAAGAATATTTGCGAAATTCTAAAGGTCTGTTAAATAGTGTTGCAACAAACATGAAGTGGACGGTTACCTAAAAAAATATAAATCCAAGTAAATTTTACAAATACGCTTCGAGTTGCTAAAATTTATTTAAAAGTGTTGTGGTTCTGGCTACTTTAAATACATATAAAATCAGAATAATAAAAATATGTATCACACGGCGGTAATACAAAATTTTCTAAAAAAAAAATAAAAATTTGAATAGGAGGTCGTGACTTTGTATTTGGGCATAACTTTTGATGCTAAACAACTTTTCTCAATAAAATTTTGCTATATTTGTTTAAATAAGGGCACTTTATTCTTTCACCAATTTCATATTTTTTGTCCGGCCGTGTATGCTGTTTGACTTGAAGCCATTCTGAGGGCATTTGATATGGTTATCGAACATGCACAAATCTAACTGGCAGATCTACCAAGCCCTCTGGACTTAGCCGAAGCTACCTGCAGCCAGAAAAGGTTCTTTTACCAAACCCGGCAACCGCCGCCTGGATTTGGCAAGCAAAATAGACCTACCGCACCGATATGGAGTTCATCTTGCCCTGAAAGACGAATCTCCTTTAGTTTCAAATACGCCGTCCAAAAGCGTAAAACACTTGAATTCCTAGACTCACCTAGAAAAACCGTTTAAAAACTGCCGACTTTAACTGCAAAGCATAGTTGTGTAGTTTTTTGTGGCCAGCATTTACAAATATTTCTTTCAAACCCTTCTTCATATCGTATTTGTGGCATGTTGCGTCTACCACTTAAATACGACTCTCGAAACCACCCTCAAACTGAACGTTATGGCAGAAATTAGCATGTAAGGTTTAGCTACCCTTTCCTGCCTTCCAATAGGTCAGGGCTTCAACATGGGGCCGCAGAAATGACGTAACTTTGCTTCACAGACGTCAGCAAAACAATCCGCAAAGCGCGGCTAACCCGACGTTTACCAGACCAAATCTACCTTCATCCTCGTTTAGTTCCACAAAGTTGTGGTTCTATGAGCCTTATTTTTTCGTAAGCCGGGTAGGTGCTAGGCTTTCCCTTCAAAATGGTGGAAGAGTTTCCTTGTTAGTTTCCCGAACTCGGTCCGGCCGCCGGTCGAGTATTTGCTCGCTGGGCCATCCGCGCACCTGCCAAATTTGCTTTCAGACCTAATTAAGATCCTAACTCACCTGTTATGAAGGTAGTTTTCTAGCCATCAGCGACGCCCTGTAGCATTACCAGCCCAAGATCGGAGCCTTTGTTCCAACCCGCGAGGTAGCTTCAAACTGACTGCGAGCCCATTGCAAACGGCTTGCAGAAGGTCGTGGGTTGCAGCTCTGTTCAGGTCTAGTTGACTTGTAATTTACAAAGTAGTAGATACTATTTAATATGTATTTGATTATGAGTTGACCACTGGCGTTCTCAACTACCTTTAGGGTTAGCTTATATAAATGTGAAAAAGTAATTAAGCAAAATTTCTTCAGTCTAGATTGTTCATTAATTTTTGTGTTTATTGCAATATGATGAATTCTGGGGATTTACATCTGTACCTTAATTTTATGGTTCGGCAATTTCCAAGTTATTATGTTTTATTTTGCTGTTAAGTATAGTATCTTATAAAGGTCTAGTCCGCGTCACGCCTTAATACTTTATTTCTAATTTTTTTTTCACAAAACTTAAAAACCTTTTTTATTTAGTTACTTGCGAGCGTATGTAGAGATGATGATTATCGGTCAATGGTACTCTCTCCATTCGCACTTTCCTCTGCAATCCGACATAATAATTTTCATTGCTTGCTTGCTTGACGCCACTTTGAGAGCGAAACCGTGGGCCGAATTGGCTGATTTTGGTGTCAATCGACTCAGGGCGACGCAAGTAAGCCAGTAGTAAGGTTTTCAAATGTTTATAAGTGATTTTTTTTATGTGGATTTTTTTGTTGAAAGCTAACCTCAAAATTAACTCGACACACAAAATGGATCACTATTGTACAAAATGCATTAAATGAATTATTTCGCGCCCAATTTGGGTGCAGAACGCTAGTTTATTAATACTTTTGTAGAAATATGTTTTATAAGTTTGGTGGTACGTAATAAAAATTTTTAACAACCCCCTTCAGTTCCTCTTTATCTTCTCTCGTCAGCATTTTAATTGATTTGGTTAAATATATAAGTAGATATCAATGTTACCAGATTGCACTAGGTCGAAATGGTCGGTATTTCGGTGGAAACAAGACCACTAACAGCAACGGCGAATCATAATTTTTATTATGGCGGCCTAACCGCAGAAAAACAAATCAGAGTTAGCTTAATTTTAAAACAATTAAATCTCTTACGTAACGGTGCGTTACCTAGGTGATTTTACGTAAGTAAATAAACGTCACTTTAAAACAAAACACTCAAAGGACGCTACCGGAAATGGAACTCGTCAAAATACTCCACTGTTTTAAATTTTAGGATAAACGGTTTTCTAACCTTGATATTCTGCTCTGCCATGGATATTAGGCCTATACCGGCACCTCAGCAAGTCCCGCGATAAATGGACCCCTTTATCCTCGGCTGACCTGCCGTGCGAGCTGTCTGCAACTTGCTAAAGCGATGTGTGCAGCTCAATCCCGCTCTCAGCTCCAAACCTGGTCCTTTGCCAACACCTAGGGCTCTACAGCAATGCACGATGAATGCTCCTACCCCAAGTTTACAGGCCTTATACCTTGAACAACTTAGCACCCAAAACACCAGCTTAAGATGGTAGATCAGTAGTCTTCAAAGTTTGGGCAAGCTATACTCGGAGACGACAAAAGATATGCGAGCTAAATTTGGCGTCTGTACCTTTAAAACGAGACATTAAAAAACCGCAAAAATAAAATTTAAGCAGAAATTTAAAAAAAAACGAAAAAGAAGTAAAAATCAGTACATAACCGTGCATGTTTATTATTATTTAAATTTCCTCTTCAATTGCAGCTTGACCAAAGATATTGCAGGATTTCAAATTTGCCGCCATTTATTTTATGCGTAATCCCATTCGGAAATAATTCATGGTAAAGGTTTTATCGTTTATCGTTTATTAATGTTATGGTTTTTCAGGTATTAGTTTTTTTTTAATATTTTGACTGAAAAACCATAACATTAATCGACAACAAACGTTCGTTTTTATTTTCAAAAACAATGCATAAGTGGAGTAAGAATGATTTCTGACACAAGAAACGCTGCTACAATAAAATAATTTTATTATACAATAACATAACAGAAAAACTGAACCTTGTGACATTTATCGTGTTACACCCTGTATAATCGATTGGTTCAAAAGTGCACTTTTCGAAGAAGGAAACGTCTGTTCGCTCTCTTGTTCACCGCCCTCGATTGGGTCGTCGTCTTCCTCCTCACTCAACAGGAGCATCTGCTCATTGAGCTCATCGTACCCTGCAGGTACATTCTGAAGTAGTGTTGGCGGGCTGCTTCCAGCGTTTGGAGGTAGGGAAGTCAGATTGAAGTTCGTTTTCACTAAAGATTTTGCAAATAGATCGAAACGTAACTCATTCAAGGTATCACTTGTCTTACCCCCATAGAGTGCTACTAAGAACTTTTTCCCGGTATCAACAATAATTTCCGGGCTGGCGTCTTTGCTCATAAAAACATCACTCACTTTCGAGAGATGTTCATTTTGCACAGTCAGCCTGACAAACTTCTTCGTTCCTTGCCTGTAAAGTGCTGAAGTGGTATCACAACCACTAAAGGCGTGAAGGAATAGCAGAGCATGAGTGTCTGCTCAATCATCATATCCGACCAGATTCCACTCCAAAATTGTCAGATCTTTTATTTGTGACCCAGCCATTCACCACAAACTATTCGTAGTCTGTTTGTGCAATTTTACGCTCCAAGCCTGGATATAAAGTTCTGCTGATTTGGCATAGATAAAATGGCCACTGGCGTGGAAATAGGGCAACATCTTCTTCACACAGTTGATATGTAGCTCCCAATCTCCGCTCCTCTCAGCTTGAATGAATTGCTTCATCAGTGTTGTCCTATGAAAATATTGAACCCATAGCTTGGAAGTTGGTTCATTGAGCTCAAGCCGTTCAAGTGTGTTTCCAAATTTCTGCATTAGATTTTCAAGGTTGGGGTTTGATTCCAGGGAATATTATTTTATTTTATTATATTCATTATTATTATATATTATTTTTAACATTTCAATGTATGTTACAATCAGGAAAAAAGCAATTGTGAAATAACGCGTATTTTTTCGACGCGTTATTTTTATTTTATTATTATTTTGTTTTTTTCTTCTAATTTGAAAAAATAAAACAGCTTATTACCTAATAGTTGCTTTATTTTAACAGCATTTCATGTCACATTTAATCCGTTTTAAGAGAATGGAATTTTAGAGAGGGGGAAAAGCTTTCTTCTTTGACCACAAAGGACTTACAAATTTTAGGGAAATAGAAAAAGTTTCACAACAATTTTGAATTTATTATATTTACTAATCAACCTAATTGATTCTCATTGTAACAATATTTCTTGTGCCAGATATGATTCTTGCCCCATTTCTGCATTATTTTTTTGAAAAGAACGAACTTTTTGGTAAGTTGACAAAATACCTTGACAAAAGCCCGTACAGGTATAGCTGGAACAAAATATATCATATTGATACCCATTTTACGCAGAATTTAACGCTCTACAACTTTGATATAAACCACTTTTTATGATTTGTTATGCTTTCCTTGAGTTATCTTCGAAAAACCAAAAACGTCTCATTTTAAGTCACGTTTTCCCTCCTAGGAGCCGACGCGACGCTGACCTCCGTGGAGGGGGAAAACCTAGGATAGTAATAATGGGAGATAACTTAAGCGATTAAAGTGATAAAACCTTTATCATGAATTATTTTCGAATTGTGTTACTTTTTACTCCCCAACAACTGGCCTAATAAACAAACCAGACAGAAAATTCTAGAAATGAGTAGTTTTATCACGATGGACGCAGGTAGACGATCGATATTTATTAGGGGTAGTGCAACGTGTAAAACGATGTTATCTATGTATTACGAGCGGAAAGAGATACGAGTACTTTTGCGAGCGCACACGTAAATTGCGGTGCGAGTCCGCGGGCTACAAGCGGAACTCGGCAACGCCGGCAAATTTTTCAGCACGGTTGCGCAATAGTATATTATGATACGAGTTTTATAAGAAGCATTTTGTAGCACACACGGATTTAGGGTACGACGAGCAAAGCGAGGAGTGCCCTAAAGGAGTAAGTGCGACAAAATGCCTTATAAACGGGGTATCATACAGTATTTTATCTACTTTGCACTTTTTTAAACAAAAATTACTCTGTTTTTAATATTTTTATTATAGCGTCGAATTTTCTCTATTACCATACGTAAGCGAGTATCGTAATAGCCTCAGTGCGAACACAAAGTCGATAATAGCTATTTATACAATCAGTTAGGAAATGGTACTAATACAACGTTAAGTACTTATCTAATTCAATTTTATTCAGTAAAATATATAAAAAAAATGTTTAATAGTCCAGTCTACGAGCCCAGAATCATATCATTTGGCCCAGGTCAGTAAAGCTCTGAAATTTGCTGTTGTAATATTTTGAGTTTATCCCAAATTTGGATTTTCTGCTATAGATTCTATTGTTTTATAGTTTCACAATATTTCATACACTATAATTTGCAATTGTTTGTAAATTTTGCCATAGGAATGACCATAATTCAACAAATTGACAATAGCTTTTCACGTACCATTTTTGCAAAAAGAATACAGACACCCGACTGTTTATATGTTATTAAACAACAAACAGCTTGTTTCACTACAACCAAAACATGCTAAGGTAAACGAAATGATATTTTGATCATATGGGCCAAATGAAATGAATCGGCAATTTACTTTAAAGTTAGTGTTTCCCAACTATTTTGTAAGAACAACTTACACTAATTGTTTATAATATTTTTATACATCAGCAAAACGTTCTATAGTGAAATACAAAGTATGATGAACAATTATTTTCATCTAGTATAGCTATGGAATAGTAGGTACTTAATTTATGAATGCAACTATAAGTCACTTATACTCGCACATGCAGTCGTTGTTTTCGATGGATATCCGTTTGATGGTGGCAAAACAAATACCAAGACTGCAGAAAGAGTTCGCCGATCGAAAAAGCAGATGTCTGTGGATGTTATTTTTGATTAAACAACGCCGGTTCTAGTTTACCAAGAACGATTTCTAGCAAACGAAAAGATTCAAGTCCGTCTGATTTATATGCTGAAAAAAAAACATTTGAACATTACTGTAATACAGTTAAGCAGGCTGAAGAAGATGCTAACGTGTTGACTGTCAACACGGCGATTTCACGCTTTCTCGTTGTCTTGTATGGTGGCGACATGGAAAAAAATACCTTGGTAGAAGTCCGTTACCAACAAAATCAAGTGCAAGAAACCTATTTAATCTTGCATCTTTGCCACCAACGAAGGACGCTGCATGGTATCATGCATTTAGGACGTATCACCAGGTCCAACAGTGGTATGTAATCGAAAAAATGCACAAGACTGGGGCTGGAAAGTTGGCACCAATGAGCTCATTCAGTAACAATGACATAATCTAGTACCCGAGACCTTATTAAAATTAATGTCATGCAATTGCAAAAAAGAAT
>CALNHX010009264.1:0-51685 GCA_940337035.1 Agriotes lineatus | reverse complement strand
CGTTACCGGAAAACAACCCCATCGTAACCCTTCTCAACACCGATGCTATCCGTTTAACATATCAACAAATTAGCTTCCCTGCTTACACTCACCTGGATAATATATGGAAACCGAGAGCGGGTGCCCAATTGGATCCAGCAGGAGCGCAGGCCCCGCCCCGATATCCTTGCGATCCGCCCCGCAGCTATCCAATATAGATCTGTTCAGGCGAAACCAGTTGTGAAGCAACCGTGCTGGAGTGTGAGTGTCGCTTTCCAGAAGAACGCAAGGGCGATAAGCCGCATGAATGTGTCTAATCCGACGCCACTTGCGCGAAATTAAGTGAACGAACCTATTAATTACGCCTTGCGTCACAGTTTTAAATAGAACGCTTAATGTGTGGATTTTTGCGTTTGCCGCGGCAGTTTGGAGTTTGTACATTTGAAATTTATATGGTCCGTGGTCAAATTTCAACTTGGATCGCTAAGAGAACCGATTATTGAAACGTAGTAGGCTTTAAGCTTTGTTCAAGTTTGTCGATGTTTGATAATCGTGCCGATGAAGGTGCTATAGTTGAAGAACGAGGATTTGAAGTGTGAAAGTACAGTGATCCGATGTGTTTTGTGTAACGGTGCGGGAAAAACGGACGATCATGTTGTCGGCGGGGGTGGGCTACGGCCCCCCTGGCTCGGGGGCCACACCCCCGTACAGCCCTCCGCCCCGAAACAGCCCCCTGCCGAGCTTTGGGTTCACGCAGGAACAGGTTGCGTGCGTTTGCGAGGTAAGATTACAGAGCTTTGTGTAATTGATTCTCCA
Organism: Agriotes lineatus; assembly: GCA_940337035.1. Lineage (NCBI taxonomy): Eukaryota > Metazoa > Arthropoda > Insecta > Coleoptera > Elateridae > Agriotes > Agriotes lineatus. The sequence continues at coordinate 50,890 of CALNHX010009264.1, read as the reverse complement.
AGTGTGAAATTGATTCCTCCCAGTGTGTAATTTTCGCGATGGATTTGCACGAGGCGCTCTGCTCGCCGAGCTTTCGATTCTCGTGAGATATTACCCCGTTTGGACGGGGAAGATGTTGATTGATGAGTTTTAACGTTGTTTTTGTTCTCTTAGAGTATGAAAACAATGGTTTTAGAGAGGAGCTTGAAATTGTCGATCAACATAATAGGAATATATGGATAGTAGTTTATCAAAAGTGAATATGTCCAACTCGAGATCTCTGCGATACCCCATAGTTCTATTATAGATACCTATCTGAATGTTGTAATTCAGTAATGTAGAGTATTGACTACTTAACAACATTATTAGATTAATTTGTTATGAAAACAACTGGTGTCAGAATATTCAAATATTCATGAATGCATTCTCTCCATTATGTAGAGATATGTGGAAGAAAGGTAGGAATTAATGGATTTTAGAAATGGTTTTGTTAAAGAAGCAATATAACGTAAGGGTGTAAAATAATACCAACTAATAAATTTCTTGCCGAAATGGTTGCAACTGGGAACACATTCATGAAGAAATTAGTAAATATTATAAAACTGAATGAAGGTTAAATAATTTGCAGCTATGCAGTACCTATCGATGAAAATTAATTGTCCATCAGAAGCGAAGTAGATAAAATTATACCTATTATGGAATGGATCCAACTGAAGATCGTCGCAATACTCCTAAGTATGCAGTAATTTTTCTGTTATATGCAAGTTTTAATTGGTGGCCATTCATTTGTTTATTAAAACCTTGTCTAACCGCTAGAGCGTCGGTATAGCATTGTTGATGTGTTTTAAAAATTGATTTTCGAAATAGAGTTCGAAGTTTTAAAATATTAACATTGGAAACGAAAACGGCCCGTTTTGACGTTTCAGATTTGTCATACTTTTAAGTGTTTTTTTGATCACTTCAGTTTCAATCAGTTTCATTTATTTTTGCCTTTTTTCATTTTTATTTTCATAATATCGATCAACAACATTCACTAGTTCGTACTCTTTTTTTATGTCCGAAGATCGTGATTTAACCATTTAGCTCAGTTTGTAGATCTTTTGATGATATGTCTCAATTCATTTCAATTTTTATCCTTTCATTTACCCACAATCTTGAGATCCATCTCTCACTCTCTTTTCTTTTATTTTTCGCTTTTTCAAATTGTATTAATATACCCAAAGAATTGGAATATTCTTTTTGTATAATATTTGTTAATCTATGAGTCACTTCTATTTCTTGAATAGTTGTTGGTATGATGCTGTGTCCATTTGACTATTGACGTCTTCTCCAGCAACACATCTCAAATGCGCCGTTCTGTGTGTTTTTTTTTCGTGGACAGAGATTTTATGGCTCTTATCACTTGTAGTGTGTTTTGTGGCTATATTTGATCTTTCCAGTTCCACTATATAGTTTTAACTACTGCTGTTTTTGCTATTGCTAAGCTTTTTATTTCTTTATTATGGATGGATACTGCACCAAGATATATTTCTATCTAGTTCTGTGTTTCCTCTGGTTATCATTTGTTTTATTTTTATTTGTATTTAGTGTTAACCCTAGACTTCCGTTTTCTTCTATGACATCCAACATTTCTGTTGTTTCTTCATAATTCCTTTAAGTAGCTTAAAGAATACAATGAAGAAAGAAGCATTTTAGATGAGTTGATATAATAGTTACTATTCTATAGACATATAGTAACTAACCACGAGGCAAGTGAAAATTGTCGAGATTGTGTAAACTATTGTAATGCAGCAATGTGACACTAATTCGACCAGTAATTCCAAATGTATACTCATTATCACTCAGGCACTTTGTGTATTTACGAATTTACGTCGCACTAAATTCTATGTTTTCAGTTGGACACGAAATTAAGTAAGATAAAACGTGCAAGATGAAAAAATGTAATTTTTTTCGATCCGTAATCCATAATAATTCTTACCTTTTAATTTGCATAAACAGTACCTAATCAGGTATGGCAGTTTTGATATACAATTTTCTTGTTCCCTTAAGGCTACTTCAGATTTTGCAAATTTTGTAAATTTGTTATCGTTACCCCACTATTTATTAAACATTCTCTTATTTAGAATTTTAGCAAAGATTAAAATAGGTTACCGGTACCCGTCTGTTTAACTAAGAAGAAATTGTAAATGGTCATTAACTAACTGATTGCTGTCGTCAGTATTCTTTGTGGTCTCTCCACAATCGATACCACGGTTCTAACAAAAAAACAACAAGTAAATAATTAAGTCTGTATTCACACCTTGAGGGTTGGATATGTTCACTTGTACGGTGGTCAATGCAACGACAACGTTGTTCACATTAGCGGAAGGTTTACATTGCTTCAAGTACGTTTCGCACAAGTTGCAAATTGTTGAAATGTAAATTGTTTCAAATCATGACATTTCCGTCGTGGGTAACGGCAACAAAATGAAAATAGGTGGTTCGGTCCTTCATATTTTATATGAATTTTCTTTATTTTGAGTGTCTGATCATTCTTTAATAGTAGTTTGCAATTAATTGGAAAAATATTGCGTGATGGAGCATCATTACTATCATCTTCTTTTCAAAACAACATCTACAACTACTTTCGCTATCAATCAAAGGAAAGTTATGATCATAGTTTCTGATATATCAATATGTGTCCAAAGATGTACTACATGCAGGAAGTACATACTTACTAGGAGTGGTACTAGAAAAACAAGAATAGACCTTATTCATTTAACTTTGTAATTTGTAATTCCATGCACATTAATAAATACCAAGTACTGTCCATTTATGTAAGAAGACGATGGAAAGAAATTTCTTCTTTTGCCGTCAGACTTTATAACTGGTTTGTTGCAGCTGTCAATGGATTTTGACTTTTCATTTTCATTCGTGGTTTTCCTTTCGCATTGTTTCTTTGTATTCCTTCTTCTATTCCAATTTTTAAGACGCCGTTACGTCTTAGCGGTCTTAGTATGGACCCATGAAGAAATCCTTCCAAATTTTAAAATCTCCGTCCACACTTCGAACATGTGAACAAATGAAAACGAAAGCACCCTTGGTTTAAAAAAAATTAGCCATGTACTAGATTACTTGTGACGTTTTAAATTTAAATATAACAGTTATTATAATTAGGGATGTCGTACCCGGTCTAAAATCAAACCCGGGTACCCGAAAGCAGTACCCGGGTACCCTCGGGTACCCGAAGATTTTACATTTTGCCTTATTATTTTCTAGCGAACGAAAATATTTTCATACAGGCGATTATTTTATGACATTGTTTTCTTATTTGTTTGTACTTTTGTAGTTTCATACAATGTTCAAGCTCTATGCTCTACGCATTTTAACACCGCGAGTTTTAAAGTGAACTAATTTGAAATAGTACCTACTCGCCAATTCAATTGCAAGTCTTCTGTCCTAAATATTTTCCGACTTCCAAGTGTTATCAAATTCAAGTACGTGACTTTTTATCCGAAATTGGTAGCATCAACATCACACAGAGGATGTTTATGTTACTTCAACCAATACTGATGCGATTTAATGGTACTATTGACGGGTTGAATATTTCTGTGATGCGGATTTAACGCCTTACATGAAAAAAGAATCAACATTCTGTGGTATGGGATTCTTGTTATTACTGCATTGTTGTGTTTTTCTAGAGCTTATTCCTATTCTTTTTAAGTTTTTATTATCTTCTCCGAAAAAGGCTGACTTTCTGGGCATTACATAATTTACTAGTCGGGTACCCGGGTCCTGAAAATATACCCGGGTGGACTATTACCCGGGGCGACCCGGGTACCCGGGTACCCGCCGACATCCCTAATTATAATAGTAGAAGTGTAAAGTTGTTTAAATTATCAAATTTTAAATTACACATGTTTGATCAAGACCAAAAAGTTTTATAATGGAAAGTTATTTTCGAAATGGAGAAAGGGTGGAAAACCAGGAATGGTTTAGAGAAGCATGTGGTGTTTACCGTATGGAAGAAATCAGACCAAGAGTTGGAACTGCAGACAATGTTGAGCAAGTTAGAATTATACTGAAACAAGAAAGTAATACGTCGCCGTCGCGTTTGTTAGATTTTCTCAACAAGTAAATTTATGTTGTGGCAGTTGTATCATTCTCAACTTTCCTCGACTTGCTATTGCAACAGATAAAGATATTTGGGGCCTGTAAGGGAGCCATTGACAACGAATGGAGCCATCATATGTTCTCCTAACATACACCAAACATATAATTTTTAGGATATTGAGTTCAAAACTCAAAATACTTATAGATTTCACGAGACCACTATCCACTAAATAATGCAAATGTCGATTGATGTTCTTCCCTGCATGTATTAGGCATTTGTGCCTGTTCAGTCTTCTCAATAATTGTTCTGACATCTTTTCTTGGGCCTGCTGCCTACATCTGCGTCGTGCTGGTCTGTACTTGTGAACCAATTTTGGAATTCTTAACTTGTCCATTCGAACGATGTGTTGCATTTTGCCATTCATGGCATATATGTTTAGTTTATTTCGTATGTCCTCGTTTCTTATTTGATTCTGCCTTGTGCAGTCTTTGGCCTGTCTGAGGAAATACATTTCTGTTTCTTGGATTCGGCTCTGTTCTTTTTAGATGATTCGCATCCATATAATAAAATTGGCTTTGTGAAACGTTAGCTTTGTATGTTTCTTGGCCTTGTTCTTAGAGTCCTGAGAATTGCATATCATTGGAACTTTTTCCAACTTTTTAGCTATATCTTGGTCGTTCTCATAGCTTATGTCACATCCTACATAATTGAAATGGGATACCTGTTCTATTGTTACGTTGTCAGCAACCATGTTTGAACGCATTGGATCTTTTCCTGTAACGGCTATAACTTTCGTCTTTTTAGCGAGTATCTCGAAATTATGCTGCTTGTACATCTGGTCCAGCTGGAATATTGCTTTCTGTTGTAGATCGTTGTCATTCTTTGGTAATACTGTTAGGTCATCCGCGAATAGTAAAACGTTAACATTTATGTTTTCGTTTAGTTTGATTTTTAGAATATTGAGTTAAAAACTCAAAATACTTACATATTCTACGAGACCACTATCGACCAACTAATGCAAATATCGATTGATCATTAAACACAATATTTCTAATAAAGTTTTCATCGTCGTTTGCAACTTATATATTTTCACAAAGTCTCATATCATTCTCTTCAAATATTTGTATCTTCCGTTCGTTGTAAGTTGTTAACACAGTTGCAGAGTTGAGAGAATGTCTATTTTGATTTGATAAGTTCCTTCGAATATATATTAACCGCCAATATAAAACCATTGGTATAAATCTGGTACAGTGAAGACGCTTACACGTTTTAATTATACGAAATTTGTAAGAGATCCCATACCCTGACATAGCATTTATCGTCGATGTTGAAATTCTTAATTGTTTGTAGAGTAAGACTTTTATTTTCTAAAAAGCTTTAGTATAGATTTATATCTCACCGTCCCACGATAACATCGGCAATCATTGAAACTACGATACTGAAGAGGAACAAACAGCAAAAATATTTTACTCGTCGAAAGCTATTTACTGATGTAGGTGTATAACACGTTATATTAGTAAGTAAATTTTCACTTATAATACCATAAGTAGTCAAAGTTATGTCGACTATTTTTGTGGTGGTGTCACGAATGTCCATTGCGCTTTGGTAAGCAATCTTAAGCGCAATGGACATGAGTAGTGATACCACCGCAAACATAATCTACTAACTTTGACTAAGAATGGTATTCGAGGGACTATTTAATGAACTATACTACTTTTTCAAATTAGTTTTCACTAAATCTAGCAACAAACTACGCAATTTCTATAGTAACAGAAACAGAACACTAATATTGACTTTTTCTAATAAAAATCACATTTGTTTAAAATAGTCAAGGGTAATACCACAAAAGGTGAAAATTTTTTGAGATTTTTTTTGTTTACATGCAAATTGTTGCGCTTAAATTTCTCGAAACCAAAACTGCGTTAAAAATTCCGCGAGACCGCAGGTCGAGTGGAATTTGAGCAGTTTTTGTTGAGTGAAATTTGCAATAATTTGCATGTTGACGAAAAAAATTCTCTTAAAAATTTTTGCCTTGAGTGGTATTAGGAAAGATTATTCAACAATATGGGTAGATGAATTTTACCGTGTTCGACAGCACACATTTTAACGTTTTCAAGTATTAATTCAATACTGGAGCTTCCAACACGATTATTATGAGTTTTTAGAACAACGCTGATTTGCAAACTTTGACTTTGACGTTTTGGTGAAATGTCAGTTAAAGGCTACTCACAACATTTAAATCATTGAAATCAATAGGGCTCGCGTGAAAACACTGTGACATTAGGTGTTTACAATAACAGTCAATTTTGATTGGCCGTTTCTGACAAATTGAACAATTTTCATTGGTTCGTTCATTATAGTGTTGAATAGTCAAGGGTAATACCACAAGCAGTGGATATATTTTTGACAAATATTTTGTCGTTTCCATGTAAATTATTGCGTTTAAATATCACGATACAAAATCACATCAAAAATGTGATTTTGTTGAGTGAAATTTGCAATAATTTCTATGGAAATGGCAAAATATTAAAAAAAATATATTCACTTCGAGTGGTATTTGGGACGACTATTTAACAATATTAATACATAACGAATAACTTTAATGAAAAATAATCCAACCATTAATATAATTATTCATTCTCAATTAAATTCAGCGGAATACTTCCAAAAAACAGCATTTTAAAATTTTTAAAACAAGCCACACAGTTTGTTGGGGTTTAGTGTTACGTAACCTAGCGATATCACTAAGGACAGAACATCGTTGCTAAGCGATACTTCGCAACAAGGCTATTTATTTTTTGAGTACGTACATTGTTTTGTGAATATTTTGCATGGTGCCCAATATTCAGTGATATACTGCTGTTATTGGTTGAAAAAGCAAATGTCTGCAATGTGATTGGCTTATATGTTATAGTGTTGAATAGTCACTTGAATACCTTGGAGGAGGATATATCCACTGATATTTTTTTGATTGGTCAAGAAACGTCAGAATTCTGGATTTTCATTGGTCACTTTTTGACAGATGACAGGTGAATTGAATAGTCAAGAAAATACATTTTGAATTTATTCTAATTATGAGATACAGTAATTAAAGACAAAGTTTATAAGTAGAACTTCTTAAAGGTACTCATGCAATATACAATATATTTCAGACCACTTGAATTTATAGAAAATATCTTGTACGTACCTACAGTCGTAGGTACTCAGCTGGTGATGTAATTCTAAAAAGGAGGTACCTACGCAATTATTACTGGTTAGGTTAGTTGTAGTTTTTAGATTGTGCGTGATGTAAACATCCTTGATGACATTTTCTCTTTCGACTGATTTGTTGTTGATAGGCGTTTTGAACTGGAGCGCCCAAAAATTCGGAATGGCAAATGCCATGGTGTTTTGGAACCTTTTCAAAGTGGTCTATCTACCTTGTATTAGTTTTCTTGTAAACCATGCTCGAAACCATGTAATAACACGAATTCAAATTAAAGAAATAGAGTGACAATATGTCCATAATCTCGACACCAAGCGACGTTGGCTATATACAGGGTGTATACAAATTGGCGCAAAAGCTCCAGGTAGCGATGCTCCTTGTACAATTCTGAGTCAACAACTTAATACGAAAATGTTGATTGGTTGATCTTCATGAGCCCTCACGAACGGTAGATAAAAACAATTATTATTTCAGGTAAAATACCCCTTCTGTTTTAAATACGACAACATGTCATCAGGAAAAGTTGTTCAAAATGTAAAATTATGGGCCTATACAAAATTTCAGAAATATCGACGTACTTGTATGAAACCGTGTGTTATGTTATGAGACCATAATTTTAAATTTTGAACAACTCTTCCTGATGACATTTTGTCGTATTTAAAACAGAAGGGGTACTTGAAATAAAAAAACAATTGTTTTTATCTACAAGATTTTCGACTCAGAATTGTACAAGGAATATCGCTACCTGGAGCTTTTGCGCCAATAGACTCTGTATATAAATTCGTCTTGCCATCACAATGATCCTAGCGAGCTCGTCCCAACGTGTATGCATCGTTGTAACATGGGATCCATGGTTTTAGATCTCTTTCGAAAGTTGAAATATCCGCAGAAATGCTACAGTTGCAAGGTAGGCAAAATTACCAAAATATTTTAGAGAAATAGCCTTAAACTGCTCGTACTATGAAAGTATTCAAAATATATTGCATTACTCTCTCAAATATTTGGTTTTTGAAAATCTTACGTATGTCCTTATGAGTAGAGAACGGATATTTTATTTTGTAAAAATATACATACAATTGTAGAAATATGCAGGTGCATATGATATATCATTTACTTTATGTAGAAATTAAAAATATACGTAAATTAAAAATGTTTTAATTAATGGTCGACTCATCAGAAACCTAATAAAATTTAAAAAAAGTGGGAATACGTATTTAATTTTTTGTTTTTCTCATTTTAATAATTCTTACAATGATTTTCTTCAGAATTAAGCAATTATTTCGATAAGTAATATAAGAAACATTCGCAATACAAACAAAATTCGTAAATTAATTACCCTCTTAAAAACATCTTACAGTTAAATGCTTTTGATAATTTAAATGAAAAATGGTATGTCTTCTGAGAACATGTACTTAAATATTGAAAACGATCTTTCACCGTCTACAGATGTGCACGGAGCATTTACAAATTTTGCAAGAACATAGGAACTGCATCAAGGGACTTAACAAATTCACCAATCAAAATGTGGATTATATTATATAAGATTACGATTTTTCTTCATTACTAAATAAATTTTTTGCGGTTCAAATTGCGTTAGCGTAATTCGTGTGGAAAGCAAAACCTTGTCATTTGTCGTATGTATGTATGTAATTTATTAGACATATTTTGGGCACTTTCTAAGAAAATTAATTACTTGTTTTCTTTGAAGATTTTCAAGAAATACCATATTGGCAAGAAATACTAGTTTCACGTTATTTTTTTACATTTCAAATATCTGAAAGCAATCCCATTTAGTTTTTGCGAAAAATTATAGATATAGGTAGTATAATATCCACATAATTGCTAAAATATGCAAATATGTCAAAATGCATTAACTAATTAGTGTCAATTAACTGTTTAAAGTTTTAATTGTTGCAAATTTCCAATCTTACGATATGCATAAATTTTAGGATATGCAGTTTGCATAAAATCCGTTTTATGGTAGCGACGGACAAACGGAATTTTGTAAATGACATTGAAAGAGTAAAAATGTGTATACTGATACATGTAATTTCGTTGTATTTGGCAGGACTACCTTTTATTTTGCAGTGAACGCAATTTTTCGTGTATAGGCAGAATACAGAAGCCAGCAGAATCACACAAACAACGAGATAAAATTATGTTCTTTGGCAAACAAACTAGTAGTAATCTCTAAAAGTAACAGTATATGATTTTAGTTTCCTTGGCAAGTAGATATGTATATGTTTATCTAGACTTCTAATTATATAATATGATGCTGTATGTTTTTGTATTGTTTATAAATTGTATATGGACGTGGTATGTTCAAAAACCATTTTCTTAAGATATGAACAAATCTATTAAGGTGGAAATACAAATTTTCTATTAAATCAAATATGCATAGAATACCTATAGTTTTTAAGAAACACAATCACAGTAATAAAATAATGAGCAAATCTTTGTAGAAAACGTTAATTAGGTAATCCATTTGTATGTAATTTTTTATACAAAAATAATATATATTTTAGAGCGAACGATTTAAATCTTTGTTTAACATCTTTTTCTGGTGGTGGTCTATGTACAAATAGTTAATCGTATACGTTGTTAACCTGTAGCCTGTAGAATTGAATGATATTAGAATAGTTTCTCTAAATGCTGTGAATTGTTATGACTGTAGATGGTTGGTATAAAAATTGTACTAAATTATAATTGGTTCTATTGCAGATATTTCTGAATATCTCAAGAGTACAACGACTAAAAATAGTGAAAAAACTTAATCTTATAGGAATTGTTGCCTAAAATGAAACCAAAACTAGAGAGAGAGAGAGATATTGAAACTCTACAGTTCCGACTTTCATTTATACTTGGAAAATGTACAGTATATTAGTAATTAATTACATTGCTAAAAGTTATGACACCATTTTCAATTACATGATTTGAAAGCTCCAATAGTATAAGAGCTATATCGGTAACTTACAATGGACAGTTGAATTTCACTAAGTCTGTATAAAAATGTAACGCATTGCCCACGGAAATGTCCAATCCTACTCACATTAGCTAATGCCTATCGTTGTAGCCTTGTACTATATGTTATACGAGCGTAATTTTCAAAATGAAAAAAGTCGCTTGTACGTAAAAGTAGTATAACCTTCGATAGGCAAATCACAATTGACGTTTTAGCCATAAATACATGTTTCGTGCAGTTTAAATGTCTATGCCAGCCTACACTACTTCACAGAATATCAATGTCTGAATTTTTATGTTCTTAACATTTAATACAGCACTACTTGATCAGGATTCGCTATAAATATGTACTTAAAGAAGAATTACACAATTTTGTCATGCTGTTTCCTATTAAACGTTTTGTATTGGTTAACGTGCGGCTTTGGGTGGGGGGATACTTCCAATAAATTATTCATTAAATTAATTCCTGGTTTAGGTCAACGAATATTTATAAAAAGTCAGTGAATTAATTCAACTGTTATGTAATACTATACTTAAGTTTATAAAATTTCTGCTGCAGATGTTTTTGTAAGCGTGGAGACAATACAAGGGGAGAATCCCTCATCTAGTTTGGAGGGTAACTTCATTTTAGCCTAAACAATAATCATTCATTTCAATGTATGTATATCAGTTTTTCTTTTATTAAGAGCTATAGAAAGAAGATCAACATTTGCACTCCATCCATACATAATCTTTTTTAGCCTGTTCAGCTTTAGGCGTGGAAAACAATTCATTAGTTTTTTAATTTAAAACTGAAATTTAGACGACTTAAAATTAGGAAGGTGTTTATCATATGTTAATTATCAGTACGAGGTTTACAATGAAAACGTCTGTAGATCTGAAATACGAATGGAATAGGCTTCCCCCCCTGCATTTATATCAATTTATGTTCATCAGTGTTGTTATAGACTATTTACCAAATTAATTTCAGTATCGTTAAAGCTTCATTGCCGCACTATTTTTATATAAAAAATACATTGAACCAGAATTTATTGATGAAGATAAAATATTGAACAATGCACATTTGGAAATCGCACTTAACGAGACTCGTTAAGATGCTCATAATCAAACTAGTATCGTTAATAAATATAACTATCCAAAATGTGGTTATGATTTTAAAAGATTGTGAATTCAAGTCAGATCGAGAACATGTAACTTTTGATGAAGAGAGGTAATCTTCATCGTTTTCTTCTTAAAAGAACCGCTAAATTATCTGTCATAATTTTAAACATATAAGAGAAATTGGTTGCCACAGTTGTTGGTATGTATTTATTTTGACCATACTTTATCTCTTCTACATGCGAGTCACAAAATACTTCTTTTCATAATTTACAGGTATATATCACGTAATTTGCAAAACAGCAGTGACCCGTCACTAGTCAACAGATCACTACCGAATTTCTTAATAAATTTTTGTAGTTTGTCCGAGATGCGATGTGTACGAGAACTCATACCACGATCACGGCAAAGTTCAAAACTAAAAACTAAACTCCAATGTTATGGGCAAATTGTGGGTGTGGGTTTTTTAATTGTTGTGAAAAATAATCCCAGTGAATGATTTAATCATTAGTAAAATAGCAAGGGCGAGACATACCGTTAATTTTGCACACGCCAAGGGTCGAGTGCTGGTTGCAATGAGAACTGTCCCGAGGGAAGTTTTCTAAGGGCAACCAGCTGAACCAGCACGAAGACTCTTGGCACGGGCAAGTGTGTTGCCCGCGTTTATATTTTGAAGATTATTACACAAAACCCATCTACGAATTATGATTTAAAATTGATCGTTTCTTGCATTTCTATTTCTAATTATGACACATCCACGGGGTCGAGAATCATCCCTAGGGCGCTTATCGCTTGATAAGCAGTTCAAGGGCACGTAACAGGTAATCAGTTCGAAATCGGTCGATTTTCAAAAAATGCGTATTCTCATTGGATGATATCAGTTATGTGACAGTTGACTGGAATAATCATATACAGTGAGAATAATGTAACACTGCACATGGCTGAATTATGCAAAAGTAGACATAGGACATTTACTTAGTGTTGCCATGGTGTTTGTAAACAAACAAAATAACAACACAGTGACTATAGAAATTAATTGAAACTGGATTATTTCATTGTAACTTCAAAACTGACAATTGTTATTAGCATGGATAAATTGATTAATGCTGAAATAAAGTTGCCAATGCATATAGTCTTACATTATTCACACGGTATAATGCAACTAGTCGGTTCTTATTATCAAATAATCATTTCTGTTTACACGAAATATAGTGTTTGACAATCACACGAGTCCAAAGGTCGAGCGTGATTCTAAAACATATCGAGTGAAGACAGGAGTTGCATTCGGCTTGATTACATCACGAGTCAGTAAACAACTCTTGAACAGTTTATTTATAAATATTAAAAGTAGTTAGCGTGATTGCTATAACGATTGTACTTTCAGCAGATAACGCCATGTTTGTGAAGTTATTTGACTGTCAGTTATTAGTCAAGGAGGTATATGATTATCACCGTTGCTATGCACATTATCAAAAGGTAGTAGATACATGCCTAACTATGTATTTTTACAGTTTTTCATTGGTTGATATTATAGGAAGTGTTATAATCAGTAGTAATACTATATAAGTACTTCGATATTATCGGGTTATATGTCGATAACTTGTTGCACAATAATAAATGAGTATCAGTTTGACAGGTTAAATAGTCCGACCGCGTCAGCGGGAGAATTATTCTGTCAAACTGACACGATTTGTTATTGTGCAGGAAGTTTGAGACGTATCTATAACCTGTTCGAAGTATTGTATTCGATTTGATTATTTTTTGAATAAATTTAGGTACAAATAAATATTTAATTGGCAGCTCGATTTGTTTGTATCAACCTAGCTGATACTCATCTCCATGAAAACAACATTTGACAAAAGTTATGTATTGCGTCGCCTAGTGAAGTTACTCTAGTATAATCGATTTTGTATTATTGAAATTCTACAAGATAACTTGGTTGAGATCGCTACGAAAAAAATATTTAAAAATGATTTCTTAGTTTCCTGCAGGTAAGTGCCGTGACCTTCAAGGGTGGGTTCAGCTCTTGTTAAGCTTTTACTACAATGCAAGTCAGGAATTTATATGCGTATTTATTCAACAACTGCATTCATAAAAAAACCTATCGAAATAATTACTTTCAGACGATCTTTGACACCTTTAAGATATAGTGCCTTAAAATTAGAACCATAAAATTAGAACCAAAGAGGCGAAAAGAAATCAAAATGACCATTTTCAGTAATTTTGTCTAAACGTGCGGTCTTTATTGCTACGGTATGTAGTATATGACGGTATGCTATTATTTAAATTGAAAAACTATAAAGATCAAAGTAACCTAGAGGCTAATTGCAGTATGTAAAACCTGTGCAAACAACTTGATTTAAAAATTGCGCATTCTTCGTAATTCATTTGTTTTGAATTGTAGAGTATTATTCAAATGATGAAAGTAGAGTGTAAACAGAAATATGATATGCAAGCGGGCATTTATCATTATATAATCCATTGCTGCATATTTATATATGTAACAAATAACGACTCTTTTATAGTTTTTGTTCGTTGCTGAAGTAGTAGTAGCAGCAATAATTTATTAACGTAATATTATTTATACAGTAACGAATAGCAACATGATTCCAACAACAATAGCGATTTTTGTTCTTTTTTATAGGCCAATAGCGAGGATACGGAAGCTCTGACCTTCCGCCTTGCAGGCCAAGCTCCTTCATGGGGTGTTAGTGACTCACCATTACTATTATTATTGTTATTATTATTATTATTATGAATGGAAATCAATTTAATTTATATTACCTTATAACCAACTTTAAAACCAACACAAGAACTGTAAAAATCTATCAGCAAATTATTTTTAAAGGGCTGAAGCGTGTTGCTGTTTTTTTATTGGATGTAGCGAATTAGTAAATAACTTTTGATTCCAGTTTCTAAACGTATAACACGCGGAAAAGTGTTCGGATAGTACGAATCAACCTATGCCAATGAGTATGTATGTATATATTCGCTTCAAGTTTTATGGCAATGTGTAATTTGATATACCAAGTGTGCATAATGCGAGCAACCTTATTAGCGTGGTGCTTTAAATCATTTTGTTTCAACGTTTTTTGCGTTTGAAGTAGGCAGCGACTACAAGTTCTTATACAGGGTGTCTCATTGGTGTAGGGTAGCTCCTCACTAAGGCAAGATTCTGAGGCAGTAGATACACCCTGTGTACACATTTTAAAATTAGTTTCGTTTATACAAGATTTTCACATACAGTGTTGCTCTAAACATAATTTTTTCAAACGGAACAACCAGTACCTATATTATGGTATTTTTTGAAAGCCACTTCGGGGCTGATCAAATTTACCATGAATTATAAGGGGCTCTTTTCAACCATTCTCCCGCTAAAGGGAGTTAATTTGATAATTGCAAAAAAGTGGCCCATTATAGACACTTGGTGGCTAAACTGTTTAAGATATTAATATCGGGTTTTTACAGAAAACAGTTTTTTAAATACAGATTCCATACATCTGTGGCAAACAAACTTATTTTTGTTTAATGCACACACTATATATTTTAGTTATGGTGGATACAAATCTTCATAAGCTTAAGGTGCCATGTTTGTGCAGGGTAAAGTAAATACGAAAACATTGCCTTACTTATATTTTTTTTATATTTTATGATACTCAAATTTAGTGTTGTGCCTTGGTCAATTGACCGGTCAATTGACCGCGGTCAAAAACTGTGTGGTCAAATTCGCTGTCAAATGCTCTTTTAGCCTTAAAATTGCTTATATTAAATTACACTATCAATCAACGTTTTTTTTTGTAGAAGGTCTTTATTATTGGCTGTAAGCCTGTAACTCATCAAACATTTACTGAAATTGCAAAAATGCAGGGGATTTACATATTTAGCGAGGGGATTCACACAGCGACCAATGTTTCTTGGGGGGTTTCTTAATACATTTTAGTTTGTTATTATTCTCTTCTTTGCTGTACTTATGCAGTAATGATTTGTTTTTATTGAAGCATAAATATATGGCCAATAAATGGTGTATTATTTTAGTTACCGAGAGTATAAAATGAAATAATTGTTAAAACTGTTAATTATATGCACTTATAAATACTAATCAAAAGGGTTGGTGGTAATATGATACTAGTTAACTTTGTGATTTGCTTAAACTTACAGAACTATCAATACAATTGATTAAAAAAAGGTTAATTAAAAAAATTAAAATGGTCAAATGAGCGGTCAATTGGCTGGTCAATTGACCAAAAAGTTGTTGACCGGTCAAAGGCACAACCCTACTCAAATTACAATTATTAGTCAAGCACTTTGGCAATAGTTCGGCGTCGTAACAATATGATCCACACGATTCCGCAAAATAGTAATATTTTAATGCATTAATTTTGTTGTTGCCGTTGACACCACGAATATTATTTTTTCCAAAACATTATTTTTTATTTTTAATGTGGCCAGGACCGCGCCAGCATCAATGGCCGCCTGTGTGCAGAGCCAAATTTGCCGCCCCAAAATTTACATTTTTGTTGTAAAATATAAATTTTATGTAGTACATAGCTAGTTTAACTGTAACAAATCAAATTAATTTCAGTGAAAAACAGAAATTTAAAAAAAGTTTTATTAACAATAAAATTTAAAAAAAAATAGTGGAATAAAATTAATAAAAAAACAACAAAATTTTAGAAAATTATAAAAAAGCAACTTTCCTAGCTTTTTTCTCCGTAAATTCTTTAATTACTAATTCTAAATCGATGGAATCCATCTTGTCGCTTTCTATTGCTATTATAGACAGATTATTTAATCTGTTTTGTGACATTGTGGATCGCATATAATTTTTAATAATTTTTAGTTTGGAGAAAGATCTCTCACCAGACGCAACTGAAACTGGTAACGTGAATAATATTCTAAAAGAGCTATTGACATATTTGGAAATGATGCTATGAGCTGATTTTCAAAAATATATTCAAGAATGGACTGAGGCTCTAACTGATGCTTTTCAGCTGAAGTAGGTTTAAGATGTAATTTTAAAGATTTTATCTCTTCAAATAATTCTATTCCATCTACATCTGATTCCTTTCTAGAATCAGCAGTTAGATGAAGATGTAAATCTTTACAACATTGTAATAGCTCGTTTTCCGTTAAATCAAACATATAGAGAAATCCAAACATAGTATCATATCTTGTTATTCCCTAAAATCTGTCTCTTAAAGACGATAAAGTTTGATCTAATATATTAAAATAAACGTTAACTTTATAATAATTTTTTGGATCAATAATTGGTTCATCACTGTGTTCATAATCAGATTGTCTGGGTTTTCTTCGTGGTCTAACAGACTGAACAGCAGGGATATTAGGTTCAATACCGAGTTCATCCGCCAGTGTATTAGCGTCAGTAAGAACATTATTGAATTCTTCATCTGATCGAAGAGCTAAGAAAAAATCTAACAAATTTTTAAAATGCTCTAAGCAAGTTTTTATATTTATAGTAGGATTTTGCATCATCGTGCTCAAAACATTAATTTTGATTAAAATATTGTACCAAATAATTGTTGAGCACAAAAATTTATAACTCTGAATTTTTAATGCCAAAGATTTGGCTTGATGTGAAGCACTGTGGTCTTTTACGGATAAACGATCTTCAATTACTTCTACCAATGCATCATATATTTGCCCAATTTGGTAACGCAGGGGCTTCACAGCGTCTATTCTACTAGACCACCGTGTATCACTAAGTGGTTTTAAATTTAAATTTGTTGTGTGTTTTTTCAGAATTGACCATCTTTTTACCGACGCAGAAAACAAAAACAAATAATTCTTGAACTATATCCAAATAACCAGAAGTCTCTAAAGAAACTTTAGCAGCATCGTTCACTACTAAATTTAATGTATGGGCTGTGCACGGCACAAAAAATGCACGCGGAATTATTTCAATTTTTTTTTTTTTGCAAACCATTATGTTTGCCGCGCATATTTGCCCCATTATCGTACCCTTGGCCACGCATGTCGTAAATATTTAAATTCAACTTTGAAAGTAAATTCATTAAAAATTCACTTAAACCCACTCCAGTTGAATCATTAATAGGACAAAATTCTATAAAATGCTCGCGTATTTCAATTTTTTTTGAGGACTCATTCAACATTGTAAATCTAAAAATTATAGTCATTTGTTCGATATGACTAATATCCGGTGTACAGTCAAGAATGATAGAATAGTATTTACATTTTCTAATTAAATTCAAAATATTATTTCTAATTTTGTTACCAATGACATCTATTATTTCATTCTGAATTTTGTGCCCTAAATAATTTACCATTCGTGTTTCATCTTTTTGTGACTTTGAGTCCGAAGCGCATGTTCTGACATAACGGAATCAAATTTTGAGATCATCTCAACAGCTTTTAAAAAATTACCGTTATTGCTTTCAAATAATTTATTAGATTGCCCGCGTAAAGCAAGACACTGTCGTGACAAATATTGTATTATTGTACACAGCATGCCAGTGCTTTGCTTCTGCATTCAACAAACGTAGTTGCGTCTGGTTTACATTTTGTTCTTTTGATAACAATTTTACAAGTTCTAACTGATTTTTAACATTTGCATTGTGAGTTATCACTTTTTTCGTGCCTTGAAACCAATAGCGACAAATGCTGCCAGTCAGAAACACCTTCCTTTTGCGAAAAATTGTTTTTAATTTTGCCAAATATTGTACAACAAAAGCAATAAACTGCATTATTTTTTATTGAATAAACTAACCTCGGTCTAATTTCTTCTCATTTGGAAGAGAACGGTAGAAATATTTTTTCGAAAACCTTCGACCATTTTCATTAGTTGGGAAATTAAATTGCGTTACCTGAACAGGCCCTCTTTCTACTAAAATTTTTGTTAATGTTGTTGATATTATCTCAGGCCACTCTCCAGGCTCATCCGAGGTTGCTGTGTCCTGCTGCGACTGCTGTGAATCTGATGAGCAGCCAAATTTCTTTAGTTCAGAAAGCCTTGATGAGGATGACGTGCTGGCTTCTTCAGCGTCACCAACTTCTCTTCTCTCTGGTTTTGGAGACTCCGAGTCAGATGAAGTCACCTTCTCTTCCCCAGATTCGGAATCTTCCCTCATAATTTCCATTTCGACTTCTTGGACGCACGGCTCATTAAGTGGCCCGGAAAGAGAACTAGAGCTTGATTCTAATGCTTCCGCTGACGCATTTTCTGGCTTCAAATATTTTTCTTAAGTATTGGCCAGTTTTTTCTGTTTTTTTTTGTAGACTTTGTTTTCGATACTGAAAACCCGACAGCCTTTTCGTTTTTCTGTTCTAGAAAAATTATAACAATTTTATTACTTAATACAATTTAAGAATATGTAGGTAACTATCTGTGTATTGATTGATATATGATTGATATGTATGTAGGTACTTACCATATTTATAACTTTTCTTCAACTTTCTTCAAAACACAATCAGTAACAAAATTAATTTTCTCTACTCCATCTTCTCTGCAGCCAATTCAAAAATTAAATGACCAAATAATTATCATTGCACCCATATTACCACAGCATTAATGTAAGCATCATATAATATTATATTTCTTAAAATCAGCTTTAAACAATTAGGTACTTACCGACAAAAGAGATCGCCGACACCCCCATCAAAAATAATATAAATACCGACTTCATAAATACGATATGTTTCATAGTCAATAAAAGCCGCCAGCCGCCAGTTTTCTGAAAAGTCACGTTTTGTTGCTTCTGATAAATATCCGGCTTTTTTGTAATCATTGCATAAAGATGCATGGAAAGCGTTCCTTCAAGTTGGCTTCGTTTAACAATTAGCCGCCACGGAATAAAAAATAACTTCGAGAATTTACATAAACAATAATCCATGTAACCATATTATCAGGTGTTCATTTACACAATAAAAATTTTTTATACCTATATAGGTACATATTTTTGAACTTCTAAAATTTGTAAAGTAAAAAAAATTGTACCTACATTTTTTATTTTTTTTTGTAATTTCTATACCGATGGGGCCACAATTATATATAACAGCAATGAGATAACATGAACAAGAAAATAACACATATTGCTTGAGTAAGAAAGAGATAAACATAGTAGTAAATATTCGAGTAGGCATGACGCTTATTTTAATTCTGACATAAGTCAACTAAACATGCCTACTAAAATAATTTTACCGTATGGTCATCTCTTTCTTACTCAAGCATTCTATTTTGTTGTTCATGTTATCTTATTGCTGTTATATATAATTATGGCCCCTTCCGTATAATTTTTAAACCTTTTTGGCCGCCCCTGAATTTGGCCGCCCGTGTGCGGTGCACACATTGCACACTGGCTTGGCGCGGCCCTGAATGTGGCACACTACTCAGCTAATTCTTCCGCCTTTCAATTCCTCTTCTTCTTCATTTGAGGACTTCGTCCTGTTTGTTTTCCGCATCATGGGATGTAGATGCTCACGATTTCTACTTTTCTAGAATTGCGGTTTTCGATTTTAATCCATTTCGCTAGTTGATCTTTTTCCATTGTCTCACGACAGCCGGCGTCTCACTTTTGTCCAATGTATAATATCTTGATCGACACAGTCTTGTAGGATGGTTTCGCTTGTTTCTCTGTAGTATCGTTTTCGTTTTGGTTAATCTTGGTAACTGTTAATCACACAAAATTTGAGAAGTTAATTGTTATAGATACCAAACAGATTCTTCCTCTAAATGTTTTATTAATATCATGAAGAAAAAGAGAATTATAGCAAACTTACACCTGAACTTCTCGGGGTTGTCCTTACCGTAATTTAATGATAGTTTGTGTTATTGGTTTAAATCGCATACTTAGGACCTCTTGCAGTTGTTCAAGTAGCCAAATTGCATTCACACTTTCTCAGACTCTGAAGAAAGAAGAAAATCGCATAACCGGAAGTATGGTGTTTACTCTTGTGGTTTTTCCGGTTTTTTTGCGATTTTTTCAAAAACTGCTCTAACGATATTTTTCAAACTTCACATTTTGAATGTGTATTGATGTGATAGGTGATTTTTCAGTTGAATACCTCGAAAATGGGTTTCTTTTGTTTTTGTTTTCTTTTTTTTATTTTAAATAGAACACCCGGTGTATTATTACATTTTTGAATTCAGCTTAACATTTTAGAGAAAACTGGTCTCTTCAACTAACGCTCTATGTTGTACGGTTTCTGTAGAATTTGTAATTTTTGAAAATTTTTGACAAATGATCAAATTTTTGGCTAATTATAAGACCACTGTAAAAGGAAGTTGTGTGCGTGTATCACACCAAATTTTATAATTTGCTTAGTCAGTGATTATCCCTATAATATAAACGTATGTTATATCTGCGTTTCTGCGCCTGTCACTTTTTCAACAGCACCAATCGGATGCAGTTTGTCCGCGATCGGCCGTGGCATCACCGCGTCCTTTATAACACAGCCATAAGCAATCACGATAAGTGGTGCACGTTCTTAGACGAACTGTTCAAGCGTCCGACCAGTAATCGGATTCCGCCGAAGAACGCGGATTTTGAGTCATCGGCTGCACTGGTTTTTCTGTGGGAATAGATGTAATTCACGTTACTAAGTGTTTCCTTTTGTTGTTTCTGTATTAATAGATATTTTTACCTATTCTATACCTTGCGGTGCGTTTTCTTAATTAAAGGCATTTTCTTTCTTCTGCACATTTTTAATTCACAAATCAATTTTAAAAATACTAAAAATAATTTCAGTGAGGGTTCGTCCACGTATGTGGTCGGCACAAACGCTAGTTTGTTTTAACTCGAGGAGGAAGGCAGTAGCACATAGGACTTCTACACTGTTTCACGTGTAGATGTTTTGCCAGAAATCCAACCCTTTTGAAAGAAGAGAAAACATGTTGTTTCTTATACTTTTCTTTGCTTGCACTCTAGTACCGCCTTCTGGAAACCACATTCTGATTTTTTTTTACCTTGTGTTTTTTACACTACACACTACACCTCCACGGTATTTTGTGGATCTGACAACGATTTTGTTCATTCCCCACTGTGGGGATGGAATTGACTACTGCAATAATCTGTAGACTAAACATGTCATGACGAAGCAGCAGTGTATACTACTGATTGCTATTATTTCTTCTATTTCGAATAAACGAATAACATGTTTTAAAAAATGAACTACTATTTTTATTTCCACTGCCTGTTTTGCATGAGCTCGATGAACATGACGATGTGTTTTTTTTGTTTCCCCTTCATTCATACTCCAGCTATGAGCCTTGACATTGTAAAAGCTTTCATCAGAAGAGGTCGGTAAGAGCTTTCATCAGAACAGATCAGTATCACATTTATCTCTGATGTAAGTGTTTCCAGACTCTTTAGGGGATGTCCAGGCATCCCCAACACCCCTGATAGCTCCGTCTGTGTAAGACATCATCATATAATTAGCATTACAGTTTACAGACCTTATTTTCCTTTACATCTTGTACTACGCGCATACTCACCTTTTCATCCTTAGCTCATATGCTCATACCCGTTTCTCATAGGTTATTCTCCTCTTTGTATTATCCAAATAAAGGTACGTTCTTGCACATACTTTAGCTATGAATACTGACATTGTAAAAGCTCCCATCAGAGCAGACCATATCACATTTAGCCGTGATCTTAGTATTTTCAGAGTCTTGAGGGGATACCAACACCCTTGGCAGCTCTGCCCGTGTAAGACGTCATCATATTAGCGTTACATCCCTTGTTTTCCTTTGAATCCTGTACTTCGCGCACAT
This sequence comes from Agriotes lineatus, assembly GCA_940337035.1. Taxonomy (NCBI): domain Eukaryota; kingdom Metazoa; phylum Arthropoda; class Insecta; order Coleoptera; family Elateridae; genus Agriotes; species Agriotes lineatus. The sequence continues at coordinate 28,807 of CALNHX010009264.1, read as the reverse complement.
TTCTCTCGCAATCATCAGATCATACCCGTTTTTTTGTAGGGTATGATGCTCTTCTCTTTTATTATCCAAATAACGGTACGAGGCCAGTCCTACAAATTGTTTGCTGTGGTAGATTCTTTTTTATAAACCTCGGCACATACTCGATCCATCGCAACACTATAATTTTTATGAATGTAGTCAATTTGGGCTTTGCGAAAGCTTGATACCATACATGAGTATGTATATGCCATAATATCATTGTCATATACCGAGCTTTGTAGTTTAGTGGTTAGCACGCCTACTTAGCATTCGGAAGGTCGTGGGTTCGATTCCCGCGACCGTCTGCTATGATTCAGGTTTTTAGGTGGTTTTCCTGGGTCAGCAGAGTACCTTCTCTGAGACGAATGCCGGGGCAGTACTTCTTCGCCTTTTCTGGCTTTTCTTCCATTTCCACCCCTCCTTTATCTCGCTCATCCTACAATTAATTCCCTTTCCCTTTCTTCCTATAGCAACCCGCCCCTTTGGGGAATTGAAATTATCTTGAACCTTTTTTACCCTCATTGTCATGTATGTGGCGCTGTATATTTTTTAGGGATGTCGTACCCGGTTTAAAATCAAACCCGGGTACCCGAAAACAGTACCCGGGTACCCGAGGGTACCCGAAATATATAACAAAAATGTTAGCGTACATCGCAATATTCTTTACGTCCGTGTTTTAAACTGAACTAAATTGAAATAGTACCTACTCTCCCATCAAAATCACACAGAGGATGTTTACGTTAGTTCATCCCAGACTGACGCGATTTAATGGTACTATTGACGGGTTGAATATTTCCGTGAAGGGATTTACTATATGAAACAAGAAATATTATGTGGTATGGGATGATGTGATTCTGGTTATTACTGCATGGTTATGTTTTTCTAGGGCTTATTCCTATTGTTTTTAAGCTTTTATCATCTTCTCCGAAAAAGGCTGACTTACTAGAAATTACATAATTTACTAGTCGGGTACCCGGATCCTGAAAATATACCCGGGTTGACTATTACCCGGGTCGACCCGGGTACCCGGCGACATCCCTATAATTTTTCTCAATATTTCATTCATAAAAACGTTAATAGCTTAATACTCGTGTTTATCGGCCATATGTATAAGGGCTGGAGTTTAGTGATTCGTATAAATTCTTTTTTATTTAGCATTTAGCTATTTACATTCAGTTCTTAAAGGAATAAAATAAAATACTATTTCTACAGTAAAATATAATAATCAAAATATACTTCTAATCTAATCTTAAATATATTAAATTTATTATACTCGAATAGCTACTTATTATCAAGTTATTGGAAAGGTACGTTTTCGAGGACATACTCTGCACAGCGTGATTTAAATTTCCTTAGCTCCGCTTCATTTTTTATACACCCTGGAATCATATTATACAGTTTAAAGCCACGTCCGATGACCGTCCGTTCTAAGGCATTAGTATTAAATGTTCTTACAAACAAGTGATCTCGGGAACGTGTATCATGACTGTGGACCTCATTTACAAAATTTACATGGTGATTTAGATATTGAGGCAATTTACCATTTAACATTTTGTATATAAATACCAGCGTATTAAATGTTAATCTTTGTTTTACGCTCATGATGCTTAAGCTACTTAACATATCTTTCACAGGTGTAAACCTGTTACAATTTATTATTGCACGCATCGCTCGGTTTTGGATTTTTTGAATAAGTTTAATATCACAATCATATAGCATAAACAGAACTGAAGAGCAATATTCCAGTGTCGGTGCTATTAGCGATTTGTATATGATGAACTTGCTATAACTACTGAGATATCTTGTTAGTCTGAATATGTAATTAACTTTTTTTGAGTTTTTATTTATCAAAAGTCGAAGGTGGCTTTTGAAATTTAATTTTTCATCAATTACAACACCCAGATATTTTATTTCATCAACCCTTTGAATTTCCTGATTATTTATAAGAATTTGGTTATTTTTAGTTGGTACAAGTTGTTGATGCATGTGCTTATTTGCTAGGATCATATATTTCGTTTTTGCTATATTTAACTTAAGTTTGCACGCGCATAACCACTGAAATATTGCCGCGAGTTCCTCGTTTAAAGTCCTCACAACTGAGTCAAAATCTTTGCCATAGGTATATATAACTGTGTCATCCGCAAACAAGTGTATCTTGGATTTTTTAACATGAAAAACAATATCATTTATAAATAATAAGAATAAATAAACCCCAAGTACACTTCCCTGCGGGACACCGTGTTTATTTGTAAGTGGCTTAGAACATGAACTATTTATTTTAACAGTTTGTGATCTATTACATAGATACGATTGAAACCATGATAATACCCTATTAGTAAAACCCATTTTTTCTAATTTGGCGAGTAGGAGATCTCGGTTTACTGTTTCAAACGCCCGCCTCAAGTCCAAAAACACAACAATAACAACATTTTTATCCGCAATTTGCTGTTTCCAGTCTAAGATAGTGGCCTGCAAGGCTGTCTCACATGAATGCTGTGACTTAAAACCAGACTGTGTTTCAGCGATTATTTTGTTTTTATTGCAATATTCTAGGAGCTGTTCTTTTACTACAATTTCTAGTACTTTTTCATATGGTGGAAGTATGTTTATGGGTCTAAAATCTGAGCAATTTACGCTATTTCTTATTTTTGCAATCGGTATAACTGTTGACTTTTTCCATGTTGACGGAAAAACTCCATTTCTTAAAGATAAGTTTATTATATCTAGTAGACGATTTCCAATCACTTCATTAGCCAATTTTAGATTTCTTACAGAAATACCTTCCGACCCGGATTTGTTTGGGAGATTTTTAACAATTTTATTTAAGCAACTCATAGATATTTCTGTAAATGAATCGAAAGTGTTGATAGGGGTGCAAATTTTGCGTAATATATCTGGAAAATTGTTTATTATCGGTATGCTATTTTCAATTTCACTAATGCTACTTATAAAGTATTGATTGAATTTACTTGCAATTTCCATTTGGTCGTTTACAAGGAGGTCACCGAACATAATTTCTTTTATATTGTTATCTACTTTAGCATCAACAAGGTTTTTAATGTTTTTCCACATCAACTTACTGTTTGCCTTATTTTTATCTATTTCATTAAAATAATGCATTTCTTTGGCCTTTTTGACGCTAGTAACGACTTTATTTCGTGCAGTCTTGTAATTTTCCCAATCTACAGCATTTCGAGTTTGAACAGCCGTACTAAATAAATTGTCTCTAATTTTCATATCGGCAATTATATTTTGTGTAAGCCATTGTTTATGGGAGAATCTACTTGTCAACAAACATTTTTTTAATGGGCATAGATTATCAAGAGTACCTAATAAGGTATTAGTAAATGATTCCGCTGCATAATCAACATTACTATTTGAATTATTCCATTCGCTGTTTACTAACAGGTTGTGGAAGTTCTCAACAGAGAAATTTTTGTAGCAACGTTTATATATAATTTGCTTGCTATTTACGAATGTATAATTGACTTCAATTAACAAATTATTATGGTCCGATATTTTTGGCGTAGAGCGATTTGCGTATTTAATATTTTTGTTGTTTGTTAGGATGTAATCTATTATTGTCTCACTCGTTTCCGTTATCCTTGTCGGAGCCTGAACCAATTGATTGAGACCTAGACTCTCAATTAATAGCTTCATTTTATTCGAATAGAACGAATTTGAACTGTAATTAATGTTAAAGTCGCCCACAATGATGCACACATCTTTGTCCAGGAATTCCTCACATATTCTTTCAAAGTCTTGAAAAAAGACACCAGGGAGTGCACTAGGGGAGCGGTAAATCACCATAATTTTATACTGTAAATTATTAACTTTAATTTTAATAGCACATGCCCAGAAATCCTTGTCCACTGCGTAGTTGATGCATTGAGAAAAGTTTAAGTCATTACGAATGTAAATCATAACACCACCTGTATGTCTAGAGTTACTGTGACAAATTAAGTATTTGTAACCCATAATATTGAGTTCCCCATCTTCAATTTCATGGGTAATTCTAGTTTCACTTAAACAAATTATTAATGGGTCTATTTCTCGAATATACAGTTCCAATTCCGTTTTATTCGCCAACAAACTCTGTATGTTCAAGTACAAAATATCCTTAGAACGCACACCCCCCACACCATTTTCGTTTTCCTTAGGTAGCGGCCGTGATATTACTTCGACTGGTTTTTTGCCTCAGCACCTGTAGCAACGCTGTCGACTATCGTTGGAATTTTATTTACAAATTTTATTGTCTTGTTTGTCACGCCATCTTCGATCAATTTATTTAATCTATTTTTTATATGTTTGAAATACTCCCTCTGTTTTAGAGTTTGATCGGCCGATACTTTCACTAAACTATTTCTAATTTTTGCTTTGCTCTTTAGCACATGGATAGCCGAGTTTCTGTTGTCAAGAAGAATTTTCAACGGCCTCGTACCTCCTGGCTTGAACTTGCCTAGCCTGTACACCTTGGCAGATTCGATTATATTACCGCTGAGCCCGGTATCGATAAGCAACTCCTTCACTCGCCCCAAGTCCTCTTCGATCCTGTCGTCAGTAGTAGATTTTTTAGACTCCTCCATATTGAAAACAATAACGTTAGATTCACGAAATTGTCGCTCTTGCATTTCTGCGATAACACTTTCCATGAAGTCGCCATTTGCATCACTATTCTGTACAGCGATCCCGGCCTTCAACTTTTGAACTTCTTCTTGTAGTTGGGTAACAATAGACTTTAGCTGTTTAAACATATCTTTATCGCCCTTACATGAGGGACATTCGTACGATATCCGCCTACTATCATCCCTGATACAGTTTATCTCGGCACGTGACAGACCTGTACATACTGTGTGGATAGGTTTATCGCACGTATCACATATTATTTCGTCGTTTTTTACGACTTTGTGGGTGCAAACGACACATACGAATTTACTCATGATTGGTAAGGTAAACACTATATATTTTTGGGAAAGTTCACAACACTTATATCGGCGCACAACCGTACTCTTCGACTTCTCAAACTGAACTCATCTACTCATAACTCCCAAGGGATTTGTCAAATTATTTCTCCTTCAAACTCATGGTAACAATGCAACTATAGTTAACGTCTTAGCAACCATACAATGAGGCAATCCTTGATGTTACTTACATATTCTAATTTTAAATGTCATTGTGACATTTTGAAATTTCATACTATTTTTACGAATATGCTAGTAGATAGAATATTGTATGCACCACGGGAGATATTCATGTTCTTTACCTTCGGTTGACTTGTCACATGTCAACCTCAGGGAAAAACATATTCATATCTCCCTTAATGCATAATAGTATATTATTATATGAGCGATTATGACAGCCATTATTCACGAAGATGACATTTGCGCCACAGCCAAAAGCGCGTGGCGCAAGTCATCTGAGTGAATAATGGCCATAATCGCGAATATAATACGGCATTTTATCTACTCCTATGCAATAGGAGTCTTGTATTCATATTTCCGAATTATGACATTTGTGACAGCTGTTAACTTCACAAGTCATTTAATAATAAGAGTGAATTTTGTGATTGGCTACAACCTATTGAATAATGAAAATAGAATTTTCTGATTGGTTGCAACTTGCAAACTATTGAATAATGAAAAGAGAATTTTATGATTGGCTGCAAACTGTGAATTATGAATTATAATTAATGGCCATTGTACAGTAGGAGTAGATAAATATCTATTCTTCACGGCTAGCAGTGAAAAAACGGTTAATTACACCATTTCCTTAGTTACAACACATTAGGTGACTACATATTATGTTAGCAAATTAATGTTCGTATTTAATTTCTAGAATTTACATAAACATCAATATTATTCTGTGCTGACGGCTGTAGAAAAAACGTTGTTTGTATTTCGTGACAAAATTCGTGTTTTTATGGCGCGTTTGAATGACATTCTCACGCGCCATAAAAAAACACTCATTTCGCGCACTTAATACAAAAATTACTAATATTTAACTAATAGTTTTTGAGTTAATGCAAAATAGACAGAATTTATTTTTTAATAATATATATAATAACTAACATCACTTTTGTTAGAACACTGCAAAAGATATTAAAAAGTTTTGTAAAATCTATCTTCAAAATGCCAAAAAAGGTAACAAAAGAAACTAAGCAAGCGACTCGCTGTTGCTTTCGTAAATTTAATTAAAAATTTTTGAAAATAGATAAAATATTTAGTATTGAGTTGCTAACTTCATTTGTAAGCAAGATTAAAACCTGGTTTTTAACTAAACCTCTGTCTACACTTTTACAAAAATTTATGGTCATGGCCTGCTCTAAGTCATGTTGAAAAAAGGTAGACTATACTGGTACTGGAGATAAAGATAAAGAACGTCACTTCGCTGGAGATGGTCTGGGAGTTATAGGTACTGCATACGTTTCTGACGGTAGATTGAATGATGCACTGTTTTTTTAATTTTCGATGCTAACAACCTGAAGTTGTATATTCGCTAAAACAGTAAAAGTGTGAACGCTCCGTCTAAAAGTAAACAATAGCTGATCGAGGTATCGAGTTAGAATCTGTCACTAGAGGGCGTATCGCTGTTCGGTAGAATTCCCAATTGAACATCAGAATTTCCCTCGCAGGTAAAAGTTGTGACACTAAATACTTTGAAAAATTCAAACCAGCTAAGGGTAAAAATATCTTAACGTTCCTAATAATACTGTAACAATAAAATAAAACACTTGACAATGCAAATTATATCAATTTGCAAATAAAAAAGTATTTCTGACTGGGTTCGATTTCATTGCCTACTGAAGACATTTTAAAGGAAATGAACTTGTCACGCGCATCGCACGCATCGATTCCATTCGACCACGGGGTTGTGCCTACTATACTATACTATATAAAAGTATTTCTGACTGGGTTCGATTTCATTGCCTACTGAAGACATTTTAAAGGAAATGAACTTGTCACGCGCATCGCACGCATCGATTCCATTCGACCACGGGGTTGTGCCTACTATCGGCGCGCAGCGACTGTATTATATTGAACAGCTAATTCTTGCCCATCTTTGTTTTTTTACAACAATTACTCTGCATCTGTCGGGTCCCATTTTTGACAAGTCTAAATCCCGAGCTATGTACAAATTAATAGTTTTATCTATTCATCAGTTAAAGCAAAAATAGACAAAGTTTTATTTTTAATGGTGCTCACCCGATATATATTTGACTGCATTTTTTTCGGTTTCATGCCAGGTAGACATATAATCTGTACGCAAAATATCGTTTTCCTCCAACAAATAGTTTTACGAGCTATACCGCCAACAAACAGACAAACGGAATTGAGTAAATATGTCATCTAGAGACCCTGAAAAGTGAAGATCTGTAGAAATCTCGGAAGGTGGCTTTTTTGCGATTACAATACTTATTTCGTCTTCTAGACAAGGGAAGTAAAACATGCAAAAAGTAATTTTTGAAAATTATAAAATCGATTGGACCAATTAATATGGTGTTCTAATTGACTACGTTGCAATACTATTTATGTATATAATGATTTTACGTTATGACAATATTTGTCATGGTTTAACTGTTACGTTTGACTTTTCTTATTCTATTTAGTTTTTAACAAATTCCCTTTTAAAATTAATTTATATAATACAAATGCCCTTTAAATTATTAATTATTAGTGGTAGCAAATATTTCTAGCTCCAGCAGAACACAATCACTCTTAAAAAACAGGTCGGGTTCATGCATATTTCAGATTGTTGTTACACCTGAAAAATAATTTTGTTTAATGTTAGCTTACTTTGAAAATTATCTGACATTCCTATACTTGTGAGTGTCAAAAATTATAAGATTGGAAAATCAGTCAAATATTATTTGTTGAAATTCCAATTATCTGATAAACATGTAAAATGTAAGTAGTTTCTTTAATTATTCAATTCACTTTATTATAATGTTTATACTTTCAACCCCTTCTGCAAATACCTGCAGTTGTCAATACTCCAAGTACTTCAGTCCGCCTCTTTACCGTTCCAAATGCGCTGCCTCTGCTCAACGAAGCTTTCCTCTGCACATCAACGTTATAGTAGCAACCACCAACGTCCTTCATCCAAACACGACAGTACACCCGCTTACTTCCAGTAAGAAGCCAGACAGTGTCCCCTACTAGTATCTGCAATACCTTTTATCCAATTCACAAGACTTTCACTCCAACCAGAAGCTCAATGATGTATGGTATCAGCAAATAAAACGCTCTTTATCCAGTTCACCAGATGTCTACTTTGACAAGAAGCTTGACAAGGTACACCACCAATTAAATGAAACGTCCTTTATTCAATTCACAAGATGTCTACTCCAACTAGAAGCCAGCAAATGAAACGCCTTCTATCCAATTCACACGATGTTTACTCTAAGATGAAACTCGAAGAAATCCCCAACCAATAAATGCAACGTCATTCAAACCATATGATGTAATAAACTAACAATAAATCCAGTATATCACCCAATTCCAGAGAACACTTTCTTTGTAGATTGTAGCAGTTCAACTATTAATTGTAATCATACCATGCACTTTCTTCTCCATAAATTCATTATACGATGATTTAGCATTAATTATACTTTTTTCTATAGCACATGTTAAAGTGTACTTTTATCAACTCAAAACAAAAGGTCAATTTTTACTTTAACAGCAAGGGTAGATAAAGTAGCACTTTAACATCAAGGATAGATAAAGTAATTTAATTTTCTAACTTTTGTTTAAATTAAATATGACAGCTTCGTATTATCGTAGTAACCCAATCTAGTTACTGACATTTTGAAACGTGATTGACTGTCATTACTTTCTTTTGAAATTGTTAAAGTTCTTGCTATAGAAAAAAATATTGTATTATACACGACGATAAAGTTATTTCTATCCACTCTTGAATCATTAACGTCTCGACTTCGTCTCGACGTTAAACGATCCACTCGTAGATAAAATTTAACTTTATCGTCTTGTATAATAAATTACTATTTTTATACACCAACCATAATAATAAAATTATATTATAAAAGGGTTATATTCAAAATTTTACTCTTTACAAAAATAGGTTTTTACATGTTTTCGATTCTAATTTTTTGTACATCAATTTCTCCATAGTGAAATCTTTCACATAAGTTTTTAAGTTTAATACATATAAATATTATTCTACTACATTTGTTCAATGCCTGACATACAAAATGATTTCTTCAAATAAATATTTGTCATTAACTTTCCACTTTAATTCACTCAGTATTTATCATATTTTTGAACCTTTCTAGTCCATTATTTTACAAAATACACGTGTAAATTATTAGATATTCCCTCTTCATACTTAAATTAATCTTTATATTACTACCAATGTAATATATTTTTTTACATAAATTAGCAGTCTTATATGTAACTATAATGTACAATAGATAAGTTGTTCCAAACGATGCTGCAAAACTACGTCAGCATATAAAGACCTAAACTATTCGTGCTCAATTTTTACAAAATCGACATTTTTGTACCATGTATTTATTTAATTTTAATAACAAAATGTTCATATTAAGTGCATATGACTTAACACTGTCTAATACGTTTAGAACAGAATTTAATAATCAACAACAATGGCAGATCTAAATCAGCATGTGATTTGTTGAAATAATTACGGAATTTTCCCAATTTCGTAAAGTTGAAAAGTTTAAACAATAGCAGTAGCCTACAAAAATGTTATGTACACTTTAGCTTCAAAATAATTGCCAGAGTGAATATTTTAACATTGAAGTCACTTTTGCAATCACCACCCCGGGTACGCTGTTTTTTCTACCGAATAATTTGATATCAAAATAGTGGAAAAGAAAAAAGTCTTGTGATTCCGACAATAGAAAACAAGTCAACATGCTAATGCGGGCAACACGATGCATTGAACGGTCATTTTAAATATGAATGTAATAACACTCAGATACGATGAAGCTACTGAAGGGGTTAGGGAAGAGGTATTGCAAATAAAATCAAGAAAAATGTTGAGCAATTGAAGTGAAAAATTGTTCAAAAGAGGAGTAAAACAAGGGGATACTATCTCCTCAAAATTGTACTCGTGCTCTGGACAATATTTAAAAATGTTGAACTGAGTGGCGAAAGGAATTAAGATCCATGATAGTTACTCAGCTCACTTTCGCTTTGCAGAAGAAATTATTCTCATTCCCCTTGAAATAAACCAACAACAGGAAATGTTGATTCAACTAAAGCCAAGATAGACCTATAAATTTAGATTATACGAACATTGTGACTTAGAAAAACTCAATAGTACGTGTAGGAAATGAAATCGATGAGAAATCAATCAATATGTATACTTAGAGCCAGAGCTGGGCAGTAATTAATTACTTTGTAAATAAATTACTAATTCAATTTATTTTTGTTGATTTGTCTCAGATTTAAAATACTTTTCAAAATACGGTAATTATAATTGGTAATTGCCATTTTTGTTTAAAAGTACTTGACAATAAATTTTTCAAAATAATTAATTACTACAGTCAATTACTCAATTACTTTTGAATAATTAAATTACTCTAAAACATAGAAATTATTTTTAAGTATTTGAATTACTTGTGATAATTGAAATTACTCGCGGTAATTGAATTACTTTCTGGTAATTCAATTACTAAATTACTGCCATCGATTGGGTGTTAAATTTCCAAAACGCAAAAAATAAGGTAAAGCCTTATTCTGATACTTGCTAAGTAAATTGCAGTTGGGTATTCCTGGCACAATATAAGTATAATTTATGATTTTCTATGACTATTCGGACAATTGTTAATTTTGTGCAACGTTTGCAATTAAAGCTAAGTGTGCATGAACAAAGAAGGAAATATTTGGTGCAGACGCGTATGTTTTTAGATGGGATTTGCAATGTTGTGTTTTGCGTAGCGGTGTATCTTGCTAGTAATTATTGTGTAAGAAGCTAAAAATATGTCTGCGGTAAGTAATACAGATTAAAAAATGCAATGCAGTAAAAATGTTGGTTATGTATGGTACAAGTGCATAAAGAGGCATTTTATCTATAAGTGAAAAGCTTTAGTTCACGACGCAAGGCCCCGTGAGATAATTTCTACGACTGTTTTATTCACTAGTGAATAAAGTAACATTTTATCCATCCTTATCGTTAAAATGTTACTTTACCATAGACATTTTCATAGATAAAATACAGCTTTACAACACTAGGTACTGAAAAAAGTTCTTTTCTATAACAATAATTAACAACTAGATTACTCAGATGATATTGGTTCATGATAATTATTTATTAATTTCAATTTCAATTTGCCTGTTTCAAACGATATGCTGGCACATATCTAGTTAAATACTACTAAATATAAATAAGGACATAATTTATAATTGAAAAAGTAATTGAAAAATAATTTTTGAAGTGAAATTACAAATGCCAAGGAATTAATAATTGAATTACTATTTTATTCGAGTAATTGAAATCTCTGGTAATTTGATTACCTTACTGGACGGTAATTGGTAATTACTAATTAATTACTTTTTAAAGTAATTTGTTCCAGCTCTGCTTTAAAGCAGAATATTAAACTCGGTAAAAAACCAAACCGTCGAAGTTAGAAGCTGTTGGAAAATTAAGAAATGTATTGAGCAATCGAACCATTCCAATAAATCTATAGAAAAATATATTTAACACGTCTTGTATACTCCCTATTATGGCATACGTAATGGAAACCATCCATATCACTCATAGTCAAATTCCCAAAAAGACTCGGAATAACTCAAAAAGTAGAAATAATAAAATAAGAAAAAACTTAAAAGGTATGCCGAAAATGCTTTGTTGGTATACATTTACGAGAAATCGAAATTAGTTCGTGCTTCTACTCTTTGTGCCCATTATTCAATGTTGTGGAGAGAAAATGAGTTACTTCATATCTTCGTCAAATATATAATAAATTTGGATTGTGAATAATTCGTAAAAATGTCTATTAATATTGATGAAAGGAAAAATGTACAATCCTAGGCCAATAAATTCCCCCCCCCCCCCCCCCCCAGGAACCATAAGCAAAATTGAAGGAAATTGCTGTTAGAAAGGTAGAGAAAATACAAACACCTAATTTACGATTTTTTACTATTGCATGGGCAAAAAATATATTTGGCTAGTTGCTGCCCTCACAGTAAATAAATAAAATAACGAAGTGAATTAATATACCAATTATATTCAAACAGAGCAACCAAAATAATTCTAAACTCAACTGTCGATGAAGTGAGAGAATATAGAAAAACCGTTCTATACAGTGCTACCTATTATCTTATTTCCTCAGATTTTGTCAGGCCCGTATCTACCTCCGACTTAAATGGAGCAGCCCCAGCTTTGAAATTCATCGAAGGATTATGGTGTCGCTCAGCCGTTTCTACATGTACTACTAAACCTGTCAGTAAAAATGTACTTGGAAAACTACTAAATGTACCATATGCACGGAAGTAACACTAATTTCAATGCACGTATACGTCTTTGTTGGTGGACGCTCGAGCGATTGTTAAAATGTTTTGATGCCACACGAAGGGTAGAAATCCTGCACATTTGCAGAGGAGTATGTTGAAAACTCCGTTAACAACAAAAAATTATAGCAGATAAAATTTTTGGACGTGAAGACGACCCGTCAACTGCTTCTGCTTTTTTATCTCTGTCATGTATACTCGTTCATCATACATCAGACAAAAATAATCTAGGAATGGAAAAAAGAGTGAAGTAGCTTCTTTTTCCTCGGTAATGCAAAAAATAACTAAAATAGTATAACAAAATCGTAGGATTTCAAACAGATATGATACATATAGCTGTAAAACTTTTTCAATAGAGGGAATTAAAGATTGTATCAATTATTATTCGAATACCGTATTTTTTATAAAAATATGAACATACTCTAAACTACGTGATTAGTTACAACAAGAATCAATTTACGCTAAAAGTTTGCTGCATGACGGACCGATTTTATCAAATGTTATATAGGGATGCATTTGATAATATTAAGTTTCTCTCAATAACCGAAAAAATAAAAAAAAATACGTTTTTTAAATTTAATGGTACACTACAATGAAACATAGTTATCGAAGGGTTTCCTGAAAAATCTGTAGTATAAGTTTAGTTACTTTAATTTTTGTTAATAAATTTTAGCGGCGACTGCTGCTCAGTTGCTATTAAAATTAAAAACTGCAAAAATGTCTTATTGAAAATCAAAATCAAGTGCTTTAAACGCTTCAGATATTTGATGTCAACAAAAACTTACATTTCAGACGCCAACTTTTGGTTTTATTCATTTAACCATAATTACAGCGTTTTTAGCTCAGTTTACAGAACAAGGTATTTTCCAAATTTATCAAAAACCAACATATTATGTTGCTGTGTATAACCGTAACATTGTGAGTGGTCCTAGTTGTGCTTTTAACTAGAAGCTACGTGGCCTGCGAACTCTGATCAGTTAAGTTAGTTTTAATTATTAGTATGAGTGCGGACCAAAGTGAATTACCTGTGCGAACGCTGACCTATTAGCGAAATGAAACTCCCACTGTGAAAAAGTTTTTGTAATTTTTCACGAAAATTTTCTTATGCAAGTGCATGAAATATTTATATTGTTGAAAAGAAAAAAAAACCTCTACCAGAAAATGTAAAAAAATATATACAGTGTCATTTAAAAAAATTGCATGTGACGTCACCACTCTGAAACAATTGAAGATAAAAATTTTTTGATTGTGTTAAAATGTAGGTTTTTATGTGTCATTTGATTTGATATAAGGTTTATTGGGTCTAAAATAAATAATAAAGTTGCTAGAAGGCGGGGCCTTTTTTGTAGAACAGACTGTATATAAAGGAAAGTCACAACCCTGACTAATCAACGCAGAGCCGAAACCACTGATACTAGAAACTTGAAATTTGGGTGGAAGATTCAATTTGTTACGTAAGGTAGTGCTAAGAAGGGATTTTTTAAAATTCGACCCCTAAGGGGGTGAAATGGGGTAAAATGTGTTTTCACGAATTCCTCAATATCTCTTACACCCGATAAGATATCGATTTGGAGTTTGCTTGCAAAGATTGCCAATGCAAATACCTAGAAACGTATTTCACGATTTTTCCTTAATCAACCCCTAAAGGTGCAAATCGTATCTTCGTATCTCCTATGTTTATCGAGTTGGAACATTCTTTTTTGGCATATAGATGTATTTTTTAAATATTTAGAAAGGGGTTTAAGGGAATATCAAAATGTTAACCCTAAAGGGGTAAAAGGAGGAAAAACTGAAAAGGGGTAGGGGGTTAAAATTATTATTTTTTTTGCTGCGAGTTCCATTTCACAATAAAATGGGTTAAAAGCGATTTTTTAAATTCCGCCCCTATGAGGATGAAAAAGGGTAAAATATGTTTTCACGAGTTCCTCAATATCTTTTAGAGCCGACGAGATAGTTGGTGTTCACTTGCAAATATTATCAATGCAAATACCTAGAAACGTATTTTAGAATTTTTCCTTAATCAACCCCTAAAGATGCAAATCTGGATTGGCAGTGAATTAAAGAACCCTTCGTATCTCCTACGTTTATTGAGTTAGGACATTCTTTTTGGCATATAGTAGGGAGGCCAAGAGAATTAATAATTATTTTCGTGGGACTGAGTAGGTTTATACCGGCAAGTAATACCATCGTAATTAGCGGTGTTTCCTCAGTAGAAAAACCCCTGTTGTCGCTTTCTTAGCCTGTGGAGTGAGGAGCTATGACGTCACAAAGGTGGTAAAATGGTAGGTTTCAACGGTTTTTTACAAATATCTCGCTACCTGTGAAGTTTACTGTGAACTTTACCTTATACAAAATTAATCAACATTTAATTTACAATAAAAATGGTGTTATGCATTTATGCAGTCCAGTACAGGATTACGGAGATATGGCGGGAGTAAAAATGTAACTTTTTCTGTTTGGCAAAAATTCAAAAATTACGCCTATGAACTCGTAATATTCGCTCCAATCTATACATATATAAAGGAAAGTCACAACCCTGACTAATCAACGCAGAGCCGAAACCACTGGTTCTAGAATCTTGAAATTTGGATGGAAGGTTCGATTTGCTACGAAAGGTAGTGCTAAGAAGGGATTTTTTGAAATTCGACCCCTAAGGGGATGAAAAGGGGAAAATGTGTTTTCACGAATTCCTCAATATTTCTTACACCCGATAAGATATCGACTTGGTGTTTACTTGCAAAGATTATCAATGTATATACCTAGAAACGTATTTTAGGATTTTGCCCTAATCAACCCCTAAAGGTGCAAATCTGGATTGGGGATGAATTAAAGAACCCTAAGTATATCCTATGTTTATTGAGTTAGAACATTCTTTTTTGTAACATAGATTGATTATTAAAATATCTAAAAAGGGTTTTAAGGGAATTTGAAAATTTTAACCCTAAAGGGGTAAAAGGAGGAAAAACTGAAAAGTGGTGGGGGGGTTAAATTTATTATTTTTTTTCGTCGTGAGTTCCATTTTACAATAAAATGGGTTAAAAGGGATTTTGTTAAATTCCTCCCCTACGGGGGTGAAAAGGGGTAAAATGTGTTTTCGCGAGTTCCTCAATATCTCTTACACCCGATGAGATAGCGATTTGGTGTTTACTTGCAAATATTATCAATGCAAATACCTAGACACTTATTTTAGATTTCGCCCTAATCAACCCCTAAAGGTGCAAATCTGGGTTGGGGTGAATTAAAGAACCCTAAGCATTGTCTATGTTTATTGAGTTAGAACATTCTTGTTTGGCATACAGATGGATTTTTAAAATATTTAGAAAGGGGCGTAAGGGACTTTGAAAATTTTAACCCTAAAGGGGTAAAAGGAGGATAAACTGAAAAGTGGTGAGGCGGTTAAATTTATTATTTTTTTTCACTGTGAGTTCCATTTTATAATAAAATGGGTTAAAAGAGATTTTTTGAAATTCCTCCCCTACGGGGGTGAAAAGGGGTAAAATGTGTTTTCACGAGTTTCTCATTGCCCTAATCAACCCTTAAAAGGTGCAAATGTGAATTCGGGGTAAATTATAGAACACTTTGTATCTCCTGTGTTTGTTGAGTTAGATCATTCTTTTTTGGCATATAGATGTATTTTTAAATCTTTAGAAAAGGTTTTTAAGGGTTTTTTAAATTTCACCCCTAAAGCGGTAAAAAGGGAAAACTGAATAGAAGTAGGAAGTTAACATTATTTTTCGCTGTGGGTTCATTTCAGTATAAAACGGGCTGATTTTTTTTCGAAATTTCACCCCTAAGAGGCGAAAAGGGGTAAACTGTTTAGCGTATTGAGTAATGGAGAAGGGGGACACTCTAGAAAGCATTTGAGATTTAGAAGAAAAAACAAACATTTATAGTCCGTACGAAGGACGGGCATCTTGCTAGTTGTATTATATAAAGGGTTCAAGGAAGTGGGGAGGCGAGATGGTTATGGTGAAGCACCCAGCACCAAAGACGACATAATCGTACATTTGCGCAGATCATCCGCTACCACATGTTGAAGTGAAAGTGGAAGATGGAATTAATGTCACCCTTGGACATGCAAAATTTCTAACTAATACTAAAAACAAGATGCAACTGATTGCTCTAATCACTGTCCACAACAGCAAGCTGGCTGCAAAGTGATTCAGGCAGAAGGTGGTGCTGACATCAAGATCGCTTTTACAGCAATTGACGAATCAAAGAAGGAAACAGAAGCTATCGTAATTGGCAATAACACCGATTTATTGGTCTTGTTGGTTGTTCATGCTCCAACCAACAAACAGTTGAAGATGATTGTACCGAAGAATGGTAACCAAGAAGAAAAAGTTTACTGCACTGGTGCATACAGCGTGGTATCGGGGAAATGAAGGATGTTCTCTTGACAGCTTACACTTTCGCCGGATGTGATACCGTTTCTTCAATTTAGAGAAATTTAAAAATAACGCTTTCTGAAAAAGTGCAAAGTGACAAGGAGCTTTACACAAAGCTGTTGACTTTTAACAACCCAAATGCAGACCCAGATGCGCCAGCTGATGCTGGAACCATTTCTTTTTTTCGATATTTTCATCAACAAATGCAGATAATTTGGATACTCTGCGCCTTCAATGTTACTTGCAGACCATCGCAAAGGAGCCTGTACACACAAATTTGAGGTTGGCTGTACTCTCCCCCACTTTAGCAGCTGGACAACAACACTCTTATAGAGTTTACCATCAAGTGCAGCAATGGCTCAATGTCAATAAAGATTCACTAAAATGGGGTTGGAAAAGGATTGGTGGTTATTTGCGTCCAGTTGCAACCACAAAGGCAGCTGATCCTGAAAAACTTTTCTCCCTCATTGTTTGCACTTGTAATACGGGGGTGTGTCAGAAACTGTGAGCGTCGTCAGAGTGGCTAGAAATGTTCAAATATGTGCAAGAATTGCTCCGGACATAGGTGCACCAACAGAGATGCACTAATTATTATTGACGACGGCATCGATGAAGATAATCTTCAACATGAAAAAGAGCTTGACGATTTTTAGGTTACTGATTGATGTAATTTATTATTATGTAACTATCATGTACGTTGTACATACCACTTTCCATTGAAGAACATTGAATTTACTGAAAAGCATGTATTGTGAAGAAAAAAATATTCCATTATTTTTTGTATTAAAGCTTATTAGATAAAGTTTGTAGTCAACCTTGTTTCAATGCTATCCACATGATTTTATATTTTTAGGAAAATATGACAAAAGATGGAGGTAATTTAAGTAGCTTTAATTATGAAAGCTCAAATGGGAAAGAGGAAAACGATATGATCAATTATCTAAAAGAAAAAAATGAGCAAAATAAAGATAAAAACGACAAAGGAGGGGAGCAATGTAGATATATTGTCAGATTCATACACATAGGCGTACATACATACACACACACATACATATTATGTTCCTTTGTTAATGATGCGTTACTAAGTACTTTTTATAACGAAACATACTCTTTATAACGAAACATACTCATTTTCAAGTGATTACGATGAATCCCAAGCTAACTAGAAAATAATGAAATCATTGCCCCCTCAATATCTCCGTAACTCTTGTCTAGAAGTCAAAAATGCATAAGACCATTTTTATTGTAAATTAAATATAGATTAATTTTGTATAAGATAAAGTTTGCTCTAAACCTCATACTTAACGAGATAATCGCGAAAAAATGGTGAAACCTACCATTTCACCACCTTTCTAGCTTTCCACCCCCCTGCCGCCTAAACTCGACGCGCATTGTTGTGCAACTTTTTACCACTTACTAAGAGGAGGGTACTAAACAGTTTGCTGCTGGGTAGAACTTTCTTTTTGAATGTTTGGGTTAAACCCAGGTTTTCTGGACTAAAACCTGGAACCAAGAATGGCCATTTTTGTGACGTCATAGTTCCTCACTCCACAGGCTGAGAAAGCGACAACATGATTTTTCATACTCAGGCCCTATAATGTAACAATTTGGTTTTACTTAGAAAGGTTACCTATACAAATTCTTGAAAACGTAATTCAGGATTGTGCACAGATCAACTCCTAAAGGTGAGAATTTGGTTTCAGGGGTAAATTATAGAACCTTTCGTATTTCCTGTGCTTCCTGATGATCATGGTTTTTGGGAATATGTCTGTTTTTTAAATCTTTAAAAAGTGGTTTAAAGTTTTTATTCTAAATTTCATTGTGAAAGGAGTAAAAATGGGGTAAAAGTAAAAAGAAGTTAAAAAAGAGGTTAAAATTAAAATTAAGTGGTCGAAACTGGTATGTTGCTACAATTTATGAATACAACATTTAATAAGTACATTTATTATTTTTATTCTCATTGTTATACTAAACCTATAGTTTTATCAATCTATATAAGGAGAACGACAATTACATACACATTTCCAGGGGATACGTGAAGCATAAAAGGGTTATGGAGAACTTTCTTGGAAGAATATTGTTTCCTTTTTACCTACAATACTATTTTGCAGCGTTTGTTTTGGTTTAACGTATTGACTGAGAGAGGAGGGGAGCATTCTAGAATTCGTTTAGGATTTAGAAGAAAACACATTTGTAGTCCGTACGAAGAACAGGTATCTTGCTAGTTATATATAACAGCAATGAGATAACATGAATAACAAAATTGAATGCTTGAGTAAGAAAGAGATGGCCATACGAAAAAAATATTTTAGTAGGCATGTTTAGTTGGCAAATGTCATAATTAAATTAAGCGTCAAGCCTTTTCGAATATTTGCTACTATGTTTATCTCTTTCTTACTCAAGCAATACGAGTTATTTTCTTGTTCATGTTATCTCATTGCTGTTATATACAGATGGGGCCATAATTATATATAACAGCAATGAGATAACATGAATAACAAAATAGAATGCTTGAGTGAGAAAGAGATGGCCATACGAAAAAATTATTTTAGTAGGCAGGTTTAGTTGACAAATGTCATAAATAAATTAAGCGTCAAGCCTTTTCGAATATTTGCTACTATGTTTATCTCTTTCTTACTCAAGCAATACGAGTTATTTTCTTGTTCATGTTATCCCATTGCTGTTATATAACGGGTGTTCATAAACAGTCGTCATCCCAGTAGGTTTTGGCTTCAAAAACGTATGTCTATTATAATTGAGAAAAACTGCGCTATGACAGTACTCAATGACGTTTCATTGTGTTGCACGAATCAATCAAAGATATAACATTTTGTTTTTCAAAGCAACTGGGATGACGACTGTTTATGAACACCCGTTATAATTGTGGGCCCGTCGGTATAATTGTGGTCCCATCGGTAGCATTCAGCTAGCCTGTTGTAAAGAGAGCATCCTTCTATCATAACTATACTGTCAAGTTTTAAAATTTATTAATGCATCGGGCATAAAATCGTTTAAATTAATTAGTTCAGTACACGAATACAGAGTACTTAATTAATAAACAAGTGTATTTCTACCGCAGGAGTAGAATTATTGTTTGTGGTTTGTGTATTAGATTTGTTTGGGCCAGCAAAACTGCTGTAACAGCTATTTACGTATGTTACTAGTGGGGAAAAGACATCATTTCCTTACGCATGTGAATTATAAAACGAGACGAAGCCGAGTTCTGCAAGCACACCAGGCAAGGAAATTATACGTATTCCCACGCGTTACATACAATTACTTTTAGATTAATTACAATATCCATTTATGTTTTAGCACATTACGTTACATGACCAGTAAGTGTATTAGAACAGGTCGAGAAAAAGTTAGAAAAACGAGGCCCGAAGGTTGTGACTGTGTTTCTGAAGGAGGTAACCAAATACAAAACAATATTCTATAACAGTCGAAGTACGGTTTTATTCATAATGGGCCTCTTGTTTTGTTGTTGTCATACCAACGAATGATACTGGAAGTTGACATTTTCCTCACAGATAACGAACCCGAAAACAAGTAAAAAGAGGTTGGTAGCACCAAAAATAAATTACGAGATATGTTTAGGCCCGAACGAAACTGTATCTTGTAACCGTGGAAGCAAAAGCTGTATCAAATGCGCCCTTTGCATAATTTACTGGTGCTTGTGCCGAACTGGGGGATGCTTTGCGACGGTCTGACGCCGGTTCGAATTTTCTTCTGGCTGGAAAAACGGCAAATCGATTTTTAGCTCAAGCCCCGATTTGATGTAATTTTCCTCCACTCGAAATGTAAAATTGACACGCGAATACTTATCAATGCGCCTTCAACTTGAAGAGCAATTTAAGTCGCATAACGACACGGAAGTCGTTAATATTCTAGAAATTGCGTGATTCTATATTTACCACTAGTTGTGTTTTGCAATATTCAAACTACAATTCACAATAATAATAGCAATAAAGCACAGGGCTTACATGCTTTTTGTGTTTTCTGAACTCGCTTTGTAGCTGTTACAATTAAAAAGCCAGTTGAAAATGCTAAACCTAACAGTGGCAAACGAACTCCTAGATAGCATTTAAAATTTTGCTTATTTTTCTTAAATTTATTTGCCATTTTGTCCTTATTCCTTTCGAGATAGGAGGGTGGTTCTTCAGACAGTCCTATTCTACTTTTTTATTTTTATCTAAATCTAAAGTCAAAATTTAAAAATTCCGGAAAAATGCACAAATGAACAACATATATCGAAATTTGTCCTCCGTTTTGTCATTTCCTTACGAGGTAAGAATTGGTTTTATCCGAATTTGAAGACAAAATTTAAAAATTCCGAAAATGCGAACACACATCGGACAAACAATTAACACATTCAGATACGACTCCATTTTACAAAGTTCGAGGCCAATGACGACTTCGATTTTTGAGTATTTTATTTACTTACATAATAGTAGTCCTAGTCCAAAAACATTCTCTCTTATTTTCACTAAATAATTCTGAGAATGTAATGAAATACTTTTTATATAGCGTTTACTATTCACACTATAAGACTTTCTAAAGAATCGACTCAAAATAAAAATATAGTAATAAAAAAATTACGTAGATTAGACTAATTATCGAAAATGGCGATGCTACAGACTGCAATATTTAAATAACATGTGAGCAAACGAAAATGAAATCAAGCTTGGCTTTGAAATATTTGTTGTATGAATAATAAGTTGGTGGCACTGTAAGTCTATGTCTAATTGGAGGTTAACAGGTTAGGTTTTCCGTCAATTTTGACAGAGATTGACGAAAAACTCAACCTGCTAACCTCGAATTTGACGTAGACTCACAGCACCACCAACATATTATTCATACAACAAATATTTCAAAGCCAAGCTTGATTTCATTTTCGTTTGCTCACATGTTATATCATACTGGATATTAAGTATAAAGTGCATGCAACTGTATTGAAAATAAGATTAAAGCATAAGTATCATATACCCACAGTTGGGAGATCATTAGGCAAAGCTTAGGAAAGAGAAGGCTTCGACGGACCAAGTTTTGGTAAAGAAAGTAGTAGTAACAATTTGCTATGAATATAAAATACCCGCAGTGTTTCTGCTTGCCGAATTCAAAAAGTCATACAAATCGGTTAGAAGAAAAATGATGAAGTTTGATATATCACAAGAACTGATAAATTGTAGGAATATGATTATTAAAAATCGGTAAAGGTTAGACAGAACAACGAACTAGGAAGTACTAAAAAGAGCAAGAACAAACACTATGGAATAATATAGAGCAAAGAAGGGACAGGCTGATAACGTAACAAAAGTATTGGCACAGTATTTTCGTTAGTAAATTCATGATTATCGATATTATATTATTCATGTCATTTCGTTTACTAATTTTATCTTCATCGATGTTGTTGTAGACTATTTACCAAATCAATTTGAGTATCGTTAGCTTTATTACCGCACTCAGTGCAGTTATAGATGATATTACAGCACACAAAACACAGTATAAATTAAACCGGAATTTATTGATGAAGATAAAATATTGAACAATACACGATTGCTTATGGCACTTAACGAAACTCGTTTCAGTCCAGCAGAACTCGGCTCACCCTCCTCGTTCAGGCAATAAAACTCTTTTCATTAAGATGCTCATAATGAAACTTGTATCGTTAATATCTATTACCAGAAGGTTTTATAAAATAAAAGAACATTAAATTATTTATAATTTAATTGACCAGTTCTATAAACACGAAATTGTTAACATTTTTGGAAACGAAACATTTCCCGTAGAACCATTTTCCGTACTATGAGGAATTGTGACGAAGAAGTTCCATATATGAATATGATGACCAATTACGAAGTTCGAGTTAAAATGTGTCCTGTAGAAGAACATGGGCCCCTAGCAATAGTTTAGTCTCGGTTTTATAATTTCAAGTGAATTCGAAAAATAGTAATATAATAATATAAATAAAGTTAAGCAATAAACTTTTACTTGCTTTAGAACTTTATGCCAAAACTTTTGTTACATATGTTAGGGCATTTCTTGCGAAACGATGGGCTGCTGAAAACAATAATTGAGGGGACTCTTGAAAGACGCAAATACACGGGGGCGCCCAAGACTACAATACATATCGCAGATAATAAAAGGTAGGTATGGGTTGTAACAGCCGCACCCAGCTAAAGAGACTGACGTCAAGGTGAGAAGAGTGCAGAAAGAAGACGTTGCAACAAACCAATCCTTAGGATTGTTAACCAAGAGACAGAGTTCCTAATAATACTGAAATAAGAAAAGTAAAAGCTTGGTAATTAAAATTACATCAATTTGCATAGGTATAACAAAAGATGCAGCCGATGGGATTCGAACTTGGAGCGATTTCAGAGTCTGGGAACACTTCGGGCAGATCCGGGCGTTAGTCACATTCGGCCACGACGGCGAGCCCCTTATTTTCGATTGCGCCTGCTTTATATAGGACGTGCATATGGTTGCACATTTTTGTCCTTTTTACAACATTTGCCCTGTATCTGTTGGGTTAAAAGTAAAAACCTGACCTATTTGCAAAATTACTTTTATCTATTCCTCGGTTAAAGGAAAAGTAGACATTTTATTTTTTTAAGGTGCTCACCCTGTACATATTTGAACGTAGACACGTAGACATAACTTCCACAAGCAAAATATCGTCCTCCTCCAACAAATTTGTTGAGCTATACCGCCAACAGACGGACAAAGGGACAGAGCGACAGGCAGGCAGACGAACGGACAGATAAACAGACAGACGGATAGACAAAGGCACAGACAGACGGACAAACAGATGGAATTGTGAAATCATGCTTTTCGTCTAGGGACCCTGAAACGTGAAGATCTGAAGAAATTTCGGAAGGTCATTTTTTCTAGATTACTATACTTTTTTCATCTTTTACACGAGAGAAGTAATAATGTCTACTTTAAAGCACAAGTTCAGTTTTTTTACAGGGCATTATGCATTAATTTTTTTAAGAATCAGCAAACAGAGCATTTAGTTGTAGTACCAACTATTGTAGAGGCTCCTCATAGCATTATTAAGGGTTGCGTATTCTAAAAACCTGTAAAGGGCTTTACACGAAACTTGCCTCGCAAGTACGGCAGGCATCGATTGCTGTATTTGCTATCTATGATACTGCAGTATGCGGCTATCGTTGCAAATTTATATTCCTTGTGTTGGATGCAGTGCGTCTTCTCTACTTTTTTTTTATCAAAAGTAAAAATCTGAGCTATGTGCAAATTATTAGTTTTATCGATTCCTGTGTCAAAGTAAAAATATACAACATTTTGTTTTTAAGCTGCTCACCCTGTATATATTTGACCGAAAGTATATTCGGTTTCGTGCCAGGTAGACATCTAATCCCCATGTAAAATATCGTCTTCCTTCAACAAGTAGTTTTTTTCGCGCTATACCACCAACAGCCAGACAGACAGACAGATGGGCAGACAGACAGACAGACGGGCAGACAGACAGGCGGAATTGAGAAAACAATATTTTTGTCAGTTATGGACCCTTAAACCTGAAGGACTGACAAAACTCGGAAGGTGATTTTTTCACGATTACAATACTTCCCGACTTTTAGACGAAGGAAGTACAAAGACCACAAATAATGTAAAAATAAAAGGAGAGATATCAAAAGAATTTGAATTCAGAACTAGTAAAATTACGATATACAGGGTGTTATGGAAATAAGTGCAAATATTTTAACCCGTAATAGAACTCGCTAAGCTCAACAACTTCTCCATTTATCATTTTTTTGAAAACGCTCTCAAAACTGAGTTAAAATTCAAAACAATTTTTACTCTAAAAATGCATACCCGCCTATGGAATAATATTTTAATTTAATGGCACAAAACACAAAAAACATTTCTTTGATATACAAATTAACAAAAACTGCATAAGTACTGATAAAACCTTTTGTTCACATCGCATGTTTTTTGTGCTAGAACTTTGCAGTTTTAATATACTTGTGTCCTTCACCTTTAACTTAGATTTGCTTAAAGCGCCTCGTTAAATTTAAGGGAGATAAATAATTGAAAAAATATGCGATTAAATGAAAAACGATAAATAGAAGTTTTTCATATCGGTGAGCCCTACCACTGGTTAAAAATATTTCCACACATTTCCATAACACCCTGTATATCCAGGACAACTGTAAGCTTGGGTCTTGAACAAAAAGTCTCAAGAAAGTAATGTATAAAGTTGGAAGAGAAAGACACCTAGACGAATTTTTCTTTGAAATAGAGTAGAAGAGGAGCAAACGAAGAAATATTATGGATATAGTGAACGGTGAAATGGCCGTCTGATCTGGAATTTTTAGCATAATTATATTTTTCTGTTCACACAGTATTAGAACAGCACTTTTCTCCCAGCGTATGCTCAGCTTCCTTATTGAAATTTTGTCAGGTCATTTTGGTATTTTAATTAGCCACCTAGGCTTTAGGGCAGCGTGCCCGTATGCTAAACCCTTTTAGTTACTTATTTGGCTCTATCGCCTAATTCCATAATAATGATTTTGCACATATTTGGCTCCAAACGCAGTATTTCTCGTCAGTTGGAGCACCCCTTTGCTGGTACTTTGGCAGCCGGGTGTTATCGCTCGCAAGAATTCCGAACCTTCTAGAAATCACGCCGTTGAGGCGACTGCGAGGCTTCGTGCTATCTTTTGTCACCGGCACTTATTTGTTTTATTGGACGCATCGCCATTGGCTGTCTTTGTTACCGGAACTTATTTGTTTTATTGGGCGCATCGCCATTGGCTGTCGAGAGAGTCACGTGGTAACGCCGTTTTGGCTCACGCCACTGCAGGGGTCGTAACACTGCTTGCTTGGGCAGTTCAGCTCACGCCGTTGATCAAGGAAGTCGCAGAGTGTGCCGCGTTTCGCGCGGCGTTCCCGCCATTGGCGGGGACGCCAGCCTGTTTTTCCCGTCTCGTGCTGTTTCAGCGAATGTTGTGTAAATTGCCGTTGTTTGTTAGTACCGTTGCTGTGAAAGCCTTCCTATTTCCCGTGCTGTTTCAGCGAATATGCCATAAACTGTTTCGCCTTTAAGAGGTCGCGTTGTGATTGTGCGAGTGGCAAGTCTTTACGTCAAAGCGTGGGTGTGTGATGGGCTTCACGGGGCCAGTTCTGCGTTTGTGAGAAAGGGGGGCTTTCCCTTTTCAACTCGCTGTTTTCGAGGATCTTTCTAGGCAGGACGAAGTAGGCCTCTTTGCCGCCGTAAGTGTGCTCTCAGGAGAGCGTCCTAACGCCTCCATCTTGGCGGATTCCAGCCCGTTTACCCCAGATGCCGTGTTTCGGCGATTTAGCTGCCACAGACTGTCGCCTTCTACCAACTGATTGCACGCAACTCTCATAGACCGTCTACGAACTAAGGTATTTGTAACTACAACCATTTAAATATGTTAACTGTCGCTTGTGCGAGCGAGGTGTTGCTTTTTGTGCTCAACTTTGTGTGGGCGGATGCATGCCCTTTGCTTGCTTTTTGTCATTTTGGACCAAATTACTTATAAGTGGCATCGTCGCCTTCAACAAATAGTTTAGGCGTCGTTTGGCATTTAAAGCCATTACAATTGCGAATCGTGTCACCTCATGCAAATTTAATTCCTTCTTCTTGTACCCAAGCGTGAAGTCACCAGCCAGATCTGCACTCAATTTGTTCCAAAAATTCTTGTAACTTGGCCCACAGCCAATCCCGCGCAGTTGAAATTAATAAATATTTTAGTAACTTATTTAATATGTTACTTACTGTGTGTACAGCTCGAAATAGAGAACTTTCTTCTCGCAATGCAAAGCATGAATTATTCTTAGGAATTGAGGGTAATTCCGACCTAACTACACCAGCTTTCTTGAAGTCTGGAAAAGTTATTATCTTGTTGAAAGACTTTCCACTCCATTAGGTCTTATATCACCAGATGGCGCTCAACAATTTTCCAGATTTTGCTGTGCCCCCTAAAACGCTCCATTTGTCATTTCTTGCCTGTTATGTTATTTTCATACTTAAAAGTTAAAACCAAGTTGTTTTTCTATGTATTTTCTTGTAAATTATATTTAAAGATATCAATATACCGATGGGGCCATAATTATATACAGTGAATTTATTATAACGCGCAATGTGGCATTCCCGTTTCCATAAGGACTTGATTGTTACTATTGGTTTTTAACGGTACGCCACGCCATGTGTAAATGCGCGTTTATTTTAAAATTCAATTTATGAACCGTACTTTTATTGAAAAAGAAGCATCAGAAAGAACAACAGGGCATGTAATAACCCACATACTTGCTGTAAACTGAAGTCTTTATACAATTTGATCATCAGAATTCCTTCCCCCGTACAATATATTATGTTTTTACATACTCAGTAACGTTTCCATATTGCATTTTAAAATAAACGCATTTACACATATTGCGCGTTATAATAAACTCCCTGTATAACAGCAATGAGATAACATGAACAAGAAAATAACAGGTATTGCCTGAGTAAAAAAAGAGATAAACATAGTAGCAAATAAAGCACCTCTATAATACGAGCATGCTTGTCAGCCATACTGAATCACACCACAAAAGCGGGAAATTCAAAAAATTAGTTACTTTTCAGAAAATGAAAATGCGTTAATGTCTATACGTTTAATAGTACTAATTCGAGGCGGAACAACCGGTCATGCTCGAATATTTTGAAATCTGAAAAACAGAATAAACCGTAAATAGTTCATTCAAAAATGAATCAATGTTTTAGGCTTACCTTATATCCAAAGAAAGTATTCCTTAGTCTTGAAATAGACTGATTTTTAATAAAGAATATGAGAGGTAAAGCATAAAAGGCAAAAAAACACAGAAAAAACGAACACCGTTGGCAACCCAAACACAAGGTTAGAAGCTAGAACAGCGAGCATAGATAATATAACCCACAACAAGTGAACTGTTTGACGTTATAGAGTTATGTTTTGGTTGAATCATGGCCATCAACATATAAACGCAAAAGTACTGTGATGCAAGGTTTTATGCAACTTGTGCGACATGCGTTCTGCTTGTATTATAAAGGACTCTAGTAGCAAATATTCGAAGAGGCTTGACGCTCGTTTTAATTATGACGTATGACAACTAAACATGCCTACTAAAATTTTTTTTTTTGTAAAATTGTACTAAAAATATGGTCATTTATGCATTAATTTGCGGGGCGTAAATAGTGCCGTTTGCGCCCTAAGGCCTAAAAATAATTTGCGGGCGTAAATAATGCTTTTTGGGCCCTAAGGCCTAAAAAACCAGCATCACATTGGCAACCAACAACAATTTGATTTTTGAGAACGAATCGTGCCATTTATTTTTCAAAGCTTTATGGTGGATTTTACAAAAAATCTTGTTTGCATTTCGGGCGTGAACGGCGATTTTGGCCCTTTGGCGTTTTATAATCCTTCGGCCCTTCGGGCCTCTGGCTTATAATTTCGCCGCGGGCCAAAATCGCCTCCTTCACGCCCTTAATACAAAAATAGCTATTCCGTATGGTCATCTGTTTCTTACTCAAGCATTTTATTTTGTTGTTCATGTTATCTAATTGCTGTTATCACGGCCTGCTGAATTGTGTGACAAATTGTCACTGTGACGTTTGTCAAACAATTCAGCAGGTCGTGGCTGTTATATAGAATTATGGCCCCATCCGTATATACAATGCACTCATGTCTGTCGCAAAAAGAGAGCGGACCTAACAACTAAGGTTGATGGGGAAAATCCGTCAAATGCAATATGGCGGCCTTAAGAAAAATCAGCTTTTCACGTTTCGACCCCTTCCAAAAGATGTAGAAATTTGAAATTTTTATAGAACAGCCCTTAAAGTAAAAATTACTAGAATAGCACATGGGGGTTGAGCAGCGCGGATGAAATAGAATAAGGGTCGTT